>APFE030728237.1:3265-18959 GCA_000404065.3 Pinus taeda
GACAATAGAAAATAGATAGATGAGAAATGGGAAGCAATGAACTAGAGCACTCATCTACAAAATAAAGAAAATGGTTTGTCATAATCCAAGACAACAAGAGGTGTTAAAGTTTCCAGAAAAAATGAAGAATAGTTAGAAAACAACAATAATGTGAGAAAAATTATATAATATATAGAGTAATCCATAATATTAGCATTATACATCTCAAACGTCACACACATACTTGTAGATTCAATGAATAGTCATAAAAATGAACAAGATGAATGTATTCATATAGTCCCAGCAATTGCCTTTCTTGGCTTCTCCATATCATTGATCAATAATACATAATCATCAGCTTCCAATATCTAGTCTTTAGGGATTCCAAAGGAGAATATCAAATCTTAAAAATGGGGGTTCTTCATAAGACTTTTCAAAAGTGAAAATTCCAGAAGTATGTTCTTACATAGAGCTTTACATTATTTACATATTTGCGTTAGTAATTAAGTTTCTAACTGTTCAATTTATTTTTAGGTCAGTTATAACTTTTCAACTTCTCATAATTTACAAATATAATAAATGAAAATATTTTGAAAATCTTAAGAGTGAGCTTGACATATGTTACACTCTCAAAGAATATTTAGTTAGCAATACAATGATGCATTGAATATATGTCACCTCGACTTAATAGTTTCATGTAATCATTTTGTCTCAGCTAAGTAATAAGCTCTCTATAGCAACATCACATTTTGATGTGGCCTTGGAGTTGACTAGGATATTCTTTTGGGTTAACACCAGGTATGAATTTAATCTCTGTTTGTTTCTTGGAGAGGTATGTAAGTTGTTGCTCCAATTATTGTCAGTGATGTTTTTAATGGGGATAATAAAATACTATTGTTTTATATGCAATAATTATTCTAATTATTTGAATATTCTCCTTGCTTGAGCTTTCTTTCCTTCTCTAAGCTTACTCAATTTGTTCATAAGAAAATATGTAGGAGGCTTAAACATCTAAGGTTTTCTCTTCATATTTATATGTGTTACGAGTTTTGTATACTTGAGAGCCTATATCATATAGGGAAGATCATATTTGTGAAATCGTTAATATGTTCCTCACTCTGTGTGTTCCAAAATTCTTGATCAACTTGGTTATAAACATCTGGTCCCCTTAGGGAGCTAGTGATTTAAGTTGAGCATGCTTAAATATTATATACATGTGTGATTTTATTGATGTTTTTAAGTATCTAGTTTTCCATGAACCTATGGTACTATATTATGTCTTGAGAGAGAATTTACATATGCTTCCTTATTGAAACTAGGAATGTATTCAAGGTTATTTTCTACTAACATTGGTCCACTAGATGAACCTTGTCCTTCTCCATTTCATCCTATATATTCAAGGTTTAGTTGATAGTGATGGAAGCATATACTTATTCCTATGATAAATTTAGGGCTTCCCCTAAGGCCTAAATCTATTCTTAGGGACACTATTATAGCTAACTACAAGGAAAATTTTAGGGGCTATATTGGAAGGTGGGCTAAATTTCCATGATTTCTAAAACAAAGATTCACAAATTTGCATTTTCACAAAGTTGAACAACCTAAGCTGGTTGTGGAGCATGAAATCATAGGGGCTCTAGTGAGAGAATACCTGGGAATCCAATGGGGAACATTACCTTGGACCTATTAGGGCCATGGTATAATTTTTTTCATGAGTATTAGTTACTTAAAACATTACTCTTTTTCGACTTGAATTTCACCTCTAATTTCAGTCACTTTTCACAAGGAAGGCTTGTGAAAAGGTACCTTAGGTGAGAGAAAACCTCAAACTCATCCCAACATAGGATGAAATCTTAACAAAGTTTTGTATTGCTAAGATGATTCTTAGTGTAGTACTATAGCAATGGCTTAATGGTTAGTGATGTGCTACAATGAAGGAGGAAAAAAATTGAGTTTTGGAGTAAATTTTTGCCCTTTAACAATGTGAAGAAGGCCAAGACAACAATGTAGCACTATTGTTTGATATGTGTTATTATTTTCATTAATTATATGCATCGTGCACATAGGGAGTCTTAGGGGAATTTGAGATGGTGCTTCAAAAGAAAATGGTGAGTTTTTGCATATGTTTTTTTGGAGGTTTTCGGCACACAATTTTCGCTTTTAGTAGTTTTCAAGTGCATGGTAGTTTTTCTCATGGTTTTGTAGATTTAGTCAAAGAAGTTATGGTTGTATTTTAATCCAAGGTTAATGGATCAGGGGTTTATGAAGGATATGGCATATACATATTTTATTGTAACACTGCCAAGGATATAAATGAAAATATCTTGCTAGTTCTCCCTGTTTTATGTTTCTGGGATAAAAGATCTATGTTAATGTACATGTTTTCCACTTAATCTTTTATGTTTCGATTGAGAATATGTTTTGCAGGAATTATCTGTGTAGGGTTTAAACATACAACTATGAATATTCTTAAGAGAGAGATATAGTACATCCTTAAGCCTAAAGGGAAATATTTTTTTTTGTACTAATTATCGATGATGCATTATGGAGGCTCAAAGAGGAAAACATTTGGTGAAACATCACCAACATTTGGCCAATTTTGACCTTATGGTGCTCAAAAGAAAGGTGAGATAGATCTATGAAGCTCAACAAATGTAAAGGAGTCTTTATAGTGCATCTTCTAGGCTTATTTTATGCTATAGTGTTGGAAATAGGGTTAGTACTACGTTAAAAAGGTTGGAAGATGCCAACATTTGTGGAAAGACTCCAAAGTTTTACTGAGTTTAACCCTATTGTGCTAATACTAGGCAAAAGAGAGTTATATAGGGGTGAAGATTACTAAAGGATACTATATATCACATACTTAGTGCTCAATTCTATGCTAAATAGGCTTGGAGATGATTTTTTTTAAGGAAAGGTGACAAAATGTAATGAATTGTGACAAAATGAAGCTTGTTTTGAGTTTGTAACATTGCACTGAGGATTGGTAGAGTGATATAGCATTGGGTAAGGGCTTAGTGCTACATAATGCAATTCATAAAATCATCAAAATTTGCAAGATACCTTAATTTAAGACCTTCCCCAAGAGTTATCTTAGAGAAACTAAGGGTTGGAAGGTGTTCTTGGATTGCTAGAATGACCATTAAGAGTTAGTGAAATAAATAAAGTTTAATTCATGTTTCAAGTCATTGGAAGGATGATTATAACTTAAAAGTGATGGCAAGGTGAAGTTTGAACTGAATTGAATGGGTGGGCCCCTCAGTTACCTCCAAACCTAAGGCATGGAGAGGAATTGAGGATGCTTATTGTCAAAGCGACAACAATTGGCCAAACATTGCTAAGACCATTGAATCTCTACGTATGATCGAGTACGTTCTTGAATAACATGTGATTAATGTGCCTATAATATGTGTTTTTCCTACCACGGGTGTAGGAGTTCCAGGAGCTATAGAATGTTGAAATACATGACTTGTCTTTTCCTAATTTTGATATAGCCTAAGAAAGGTTCATAAGGATGTAAAATTTACCAAGATCCTACCTTTTCACTTAGAATTTTTAGAATGAACAATGATGTTTTAGCAGATTGAATAATCAAGCATTAAATATGTTTTTTGGGGCCAGGCTTTCTACCAACTAGTGGTCATAGCCCAGAAAGAGTCACCTTATAATAACAAATATTTCTTCACTTCAAATTAGTATCCATGGCCCCGATGAAGTTTCTTTCATGTAATATATGGTTAAGGAACCATTCTAAAGCCTTTGCGTTTATTTATTGACATTTATTTCTATTTTTTATAGTTTTCTTTATTGGGATTAGTTGCCTACAAGGTGAATGTGTGTATCCTAAATGGAAACTACGGTGATCCCTTGGGAAAATTTAAAGGATACTTATTGTAAGTTTGTCTCTTTGACATCACTACTTGATATTGAGCCTTTAGATTAGGAGTAGGTCACAATTAGTATTTAATATTATAGTTGAGGCTTCTCCACTTTCTCATTAGTTATATATGTTTCTACTCAACATTACCACCATTTAGAGAGTGTTCCACACGTAGTAGTGATTATATTATCTTTAGGAAAATATGGGATTGTGATATTTATTAAAATGGTATCATACATCATAAATAGATCCATGATCTAACCAATGTTATTCCTAAGAGAAGTAGCTAGGTAAATAGGTCATATGTCACGTCACTACATGGAATTAAGCATCAAAACAAAGTTGATTATGTAGAAGGGAGAAAGGGATAAGGATAATAAAAACATAAGGTAGATGTAATGATGATGAACACAAAATAAAGTCAAAGAACCAATTTATATATGTATAGGTAAAAGTAGCCACAAGTTTTAGGTAGAATAGGATTTCAAAACATGGTTGTCTATCAAGAGAAGCTCGATGATTTTTGGCCTTCCTATTCCCTATGCAAGGCATTTGATATTAAAATATCATTGTGTATACATCATCTTTCATATTTATTTATGGAATAATGGGTCCAATAAAAAATATCACTTCTCTTGATTGGAATGATTAGGTATATGATATGGGTTTCCAATCTCTTACTATAATGATAGACATTCCAATAGAACAAGGTGTTGGTTGGGAAAAATGGTTCAGAAATTGAGTCAACAAAAACAATAGACACAAAGGAGGAGAAGTGGAATCTGCAATCATGAGAGTTTTAGTGGAAGAATTCAAGAAATGAGGAATGGGAACAACTTTCAATGCTTTAAAGGAATACTTAGGTCCCATGCCTCTTGTTGGTAATCCTTTCATTGAGGATATAAGCTATGATTAATATTAAATACCTTGGGTATGTCCATATCTTAACTATGAGTAGATTTAGATTCCAATTGGCATGACATTGATGTTTTATGTTCATGTTGGTTAATCAAATTAAATCCTAGAGTAACTTTTCTTTACATTTCACAGTCATCATAAAACGATGTAGAAGTGTCAGTATCAAATTCAACTTGATTAAAACCATAAATATTTACATATACATTTGTATAGCGATAATTGTCTATAGTTAAAATAGGAAGTTCATTATCAATAGCTTATGGTAAGTAAAGGAGATCAAGATTTGTTTCTGATGTGTCATGAGTCAACTAAGCTGAATGATCACCAAGGATAGTCTCAAGAAAAAATTCCTAGATGTATTTTTCCAAAATATCATTGAATCATTGGGCACTTAAAATTGAGTTACAATGTGCTTTACATGAGGAACATTTTTAACCCATATTTTATTTATTTTTCCTTTATAGAGTAATCAAAGGTGAGACCAATTAGTAGCAAAGTTCCCTTATAGTTTCAGACACTATTCTCTACTCAATAATAGGTCATACTCCTCTACTATGTCAAAAAATATGATTTTGATTACTTATGGACTCATGGACTCTAGTAGAGTTTCTGAATTTAAAAATAATTATTGCATCCAACAATTTCTTTTCTTTTTGTATCAAGGGTTCGACAGTTAGACGTACCTTCCATAGATTTTGATGAAAATGTTGGCCCCCTTTTTTAATAGGAATTACATGATAAATAATTCTCACATCATAAGTTTTAAGGTGCTCATACATCCATTCAAAAATAGCATGGTACTACTTGAACAGTTGAATAAACAAATGTCATTCTTCAGGAGTGCAATAGGTACTAAGGTTCACAAACGTTGGATATTTCGCAGTTCTCAAGTTAATTTCTCGTGCAATAATGTCAAACTTTGGAATTTTGTATTGGGTGGTCCTATAAATCAACTTTGTAGATCATATAAATTCTCCAAATATATAACACATTTGGGTATAGGATTCCCCTCTCACATGTTGGCCCTTTCTTCTATAATTTTACCATCTTTGTCTTCATCTATAAATACATCCTTGAAAATGTCTGTGTTGGTAATAAAGTTAAGAATCTATTTCTTATCATTAAAAACATAAAAAGTAATTACATTGTGGGGAGCTGTGGGTTTATATACTATCTATATAGAAAAACCATCTTTGTGAAGGGTAAGCCTAGTTGTTGCATTTTTGAAGCTGTCTACAACAACACTATTGATCCCAGGCTTTAATACAATATTCAAAGCTTTAAATTAAGAAATTAAACACCATATCTCTTGCTAGTAGCTTTTAAGACGAGGAAAAAGACAATGAATTTTGTTCTGTGTCTGCCTTGCGATGATTTCATAACCACCAATAACCTTTAAGAAATCTACCTTCCAATATATGGACTTATTTAAACTAAAAATCAGTTATTTCTATTCAATGGTGTTGTTAGTACATTGAAATGATAAGCAACATGCTATTAGGATCTTGTTCTTCTTTGGTTCCATGGGGATGTAGATCCCTCAAACTCCATCTAGTTTTTTTGATCCATGATAGTGGAGAGTCAAAACATTAGTACTCATAGAAATATTAAAGAGGATAAGACTATTTATGTCTATAATAGAAGTTTCAATTTCACCAGTCATAATGCAATGAAGGTTTTTTAACGATGTGTCTTCTAAGACTTGGAATGGTTGTGATTGATAACAACCATATCTGATTCGAGGAAGAAATTGACGAATATTTCTTGAGAAACACTAATTGGTTGATTATGACCCTCCAAATGAGTGATCATGTGTTTCATATCTGGCCCACTATTAACCCTTATTTTACTTTTCTTACCCTTGTAGGGGGGGCACAAATGACACCAATCTAAAGCGAAATAATCTTGAGTCTTTCTCGATTGATCTCTACTCAGAAGAAGTCCTTAAGCCTTATGGATTTCCACAACTACAACATCAATGAAATAATGCACTTAAATATAAAAATACAAATGAATCAATATACCTTTAAGTTCAACTTCTACTTACACTTGAGATCTATCCAATTTAATGATCTTCGCATCAATCCTCTCTAGATTAGAATTAATATTTCTACAAATTATAAGGATTGTAACAACGTCGGGTTAAAAGTTCATGTTATAAATTTAATAAGGGAAAAATAAGACCAAGTTCATGGGATGTGTATTCCAAGTTGAATGTTGGGAAAAAATCCCTAACTAGTGTTCATTTGGTTTATTATGGCTAAGGGGAAATTAACAAAGGCAATGGCAAAGGATTTGAAAAGGCAAGAGGCATTAATTGGAATTTTATTTATGAAAACAAGGGGAATTAGGAGAAAAGGAAGGTGAAAGATCATAGGTGGCATGTGAGGAGGAAAATGAAGGAAAAATAATGGAAATTTAAGAAAAATAGAGGCATCATGATAAAAAGGCTTCTCAAGAAGAGTTTGTGGCATTTTGACAGTTTTTGGGTGGAGCTCTCTTTCCATTCTCTCTCTCTCACACACTTAGATAATTTCTTGGAGAACTCTAGCATTGGAGAAAGGAAAGCAAATAAAGGAAAAGAAAGAAAAAGAAAGAAAATATCAAGCAAGGAAGAGTTGGATCAAGTTGTTAAAGGAGGATTACTTACAGGTTTCGAGTTGCATGTATGACATCCTTGCTAATTTAAGCATTCAGGATACATGCATGTGTATTTAGTTCTCTTGTTGCCTTTGGAATGGGTTTTTTTGGGTGTGATAGTGGTTTTCATCCTTGCCCTTTCATTTCTGAATATCCATTGTGTGATGGGGTTCTTTCATTTACTTGAGTTGGATTGCTGGAACATTTCAAAAGAAAGTGAGGTGGTTTTGGGGAAAAGAATTAGGCCTAGGAATCCCTTGACCAATAAAGGTGGGATTGTGGTAAAGATATATTTTGTATACCCTTGTTGGGCCTAGGAATTTGTGACTGGTAAATCAAGGAATACATGGTAAATCCTAATGGGTGGATACAGACAAATTCCTCGCAGTTTAGGTGGAGAGTTCTGGAGGGATCCATGCTTGTATAGGATTTGTTATCCTTGGATCAATATAAGGTGGGATTGTGGTAAATGCTCATAATGTATGTTTCTTGTTTGGGCCTAGGAATCCTTGATCAGTATATGGCGAGAATGCAGTAAATCCTGGTTGTATAGATGAGGGCTAGGGCCTAGGAATCCTTGACTAGTTTATGGCAGGATTGTGGTAAAGCTTGAGGAAGCCCTGGCTGTTTTGTTGTGAGTCCCACATTCATTCTTGGAATATGGCACAAGGGTGATTTGTTAAAAGAAATATTTGGTTCAGCCCAATCTATGATCGGTTGGTACGTGGAAGTCCTTGACCTGGTTGGCCTTTGCATATGTTAATAAGATCTCTTTTCCTCTTATGAATTATGTGTAAATGTACTTGTTATTATGTGGCTTTAATGGTTGTTCTATCATCGATATTTCCCTGGTTATATATTGGTTATAAGCATGATTTATGATAGACTTGAGCTATGGCTCTCATCATGTTTTGATTAGTAAATGAAATGTTAATTTATGAGTGACCTAATAGATGATATTGCAGCTATTGTGAGAGGGCACAAGGCCTTATTGATGAATCTCAAATAAGTATGAGGCCCCTATGTCCATATTTGTTTATATGACCTGTACATTACATGTTCATGATGTGTTTGACAAAATTCCTGTCATAGTTGGGATGAGTCAGGTCACGTCCTTGTTCAAGATTTTCATTAGAGGCATTTCCTTCTTGTTATTTATCATTTATAAGAATTTCATCAAGTTATGGGCAGAGTCATGAGTCCTAGCCTTGAAAAATGGCTCCTATTTTGAGGTCTCTAGAACATAGCTTCCTAAAAAAGGTTGTAGTCATATGGAGACCTTGTTTCTAGAGTGACTAGAGGGTTAAAGTCACATGGAAGGCTTATCTTGGGAAAAACTGGGGTTCTAGTTTAGTAAACCTGCAAGTTAACTCAGGGGTTGGGCACCTACAGTGGTTGGTTAGTCCTAGGAGTCTTGTAGCCCCTAAGGAAGGTTATTTTGGTTTTAGTGTGTCAATTCCACTTCCTTAAGTGTACACATAGAGTTGAATCATATCATAGTAACTCCTTGTTAAATTTTTTCTCCGATGGACTAATTATCCTCGGTAAATGTCGGAGGAGGATGTTACAAGGTGGTACTAGAGCAGGTTGCACTCTCTTTGGGTGATATCTGATACCATAAAGTGGTATTAGAGCGAGTTCCATTCGCTTTGGGTGGTATCTAGTTTCCATTCTCTTTGGGTGATATCTGATACCACAGAGTGATATTAGAGCATGGTTCAACCCTTCGACTGGATTGGTGGAATATGTTTATCATGCATTCATGTAGGTTTTATATGTGTTGTTATGCATGGTGATGGTCATTGTTGTAGTTGTGTTGTTGCGTAGAAGTTGATGATCTTGATGTTGGGATGTGTTGTCATGAATGCATTTCAGTTAATATGTGCTTGGTACATGAAAGCATGTAAAATTTCCAGTTTGGGTGGTTGACACTGACTGCAAGAATTAGTAGCAACAGTGAAAAGGAATTCGAACACGTAACCGTATGTTAGTAAAGCACTTCAAGAGCAGGGCGATTATGGTACATTGGTACCAAATAGTGTCCATTGATGGCATGAGCATGCTATGACTGATACGATGGTTTTGAGGTATGGATATGCCTTTTCTTTGGACCTTCCGATGTGAGGAAACCTGACCAAGGGATGGATCACCCAAGGGACTATGTAGTAGAGAAGGGGATGCCAAAACTTGGAAGGCATGTGACTGCATGAAGGGGGTTATCGATTTTCTAGAGGGAATTTGTAGCAAAGAAGGGAAGGTCGGGGAATGAATTTGTTTTGGTCATTAGCATTTCCATATGGAATTAGAAGAACATTGGGAGTGATCCCTAGAACAATGAATTAGACACTAGATGCAGGGTTGACTTTAGTAGTGGATTCTAGACTTTGTGGGAAGGAGTTGAATCCTAGTACTACTTTTGAGGGTGGAGGTGTGAGCCTCTGTATTCCCTTGTTGAATGATGTGGGCACCGTCTCATTTTATTTTTTGGTTAGAGAAAATTTACATATGTATATGTGTATGCTATTATAAATATGGTAACGAGTTGTGGCTATAAAGATCCATAAACAGTATGATTATTTGTCGATTGACGAAAATGTGTATAAGTATATGTGGTTGTTATTATAAATATTGGAATTTGTTGTGTAATAAATCTCCAATAAGTAGTATGACTGTCATGTTTCAATGTTGGTAATTATAAATACTGCAACAATTTGTGTTATAAAGCTCCACAGGTAGTATGCTTTCATTTTCATTGTTTGTTGGTCATGGGTGCCATAAAACACTAAGGATGATGTCCCCCCAAAGGGGAATGGTTTGTAACAACCTCTAGTTGATTTTCTATGTAAACAAATATAAGACCAAGGTCATGGGATAGGTATTCCAAGTTGAATGGTGGGAAAAACATCCTAGTGGGTGTCGCTTTTGGCTTATTTATGGTTATGGAAACCGATAAAGGATTTGGCAAAGGTAAAGAGACAATAATTGAAATTTTAGTTATGAAAGGCTTCTGAGAATAAGTTCACAACTTTTGCTGGCTTAGCTTTTGTTAGTTCATTTTTGGTGCTCTCATTTCATTCTCTCATTCTCTCTCATACTCTTGCACACTTCAAGAATTCTTGGAGCACTCTAAAATTCACTTGGATTGGGACAAAGAATGACAAGGAAAGTAGGGAAGCACAAGGGAACAGCTAGATTAGAAACTGCAACTATATTACTTTGAAGGTAATAGATTGCATATGTTATTTCCTTGTTAATTTCTAGTTGCATGGTATATGCATGTGATTTTCTAGTTATGTGTTTCCATTGGAATGGATATTTTCCTAGATTGAGAGTGATTTTAACCTTGCCTTTCCATTTTCAGGATAACATTACGAGTTTTTCCACTTTTTGTTTCTACGATTGGTGCTCATGTTCCTTATGGTTGTGGGTCAAAAAAAATGCTCCTGAATCTCTGGAACAACTTTGGTTGAGTTACTAGTCCTAGAGCATAGGTTGGGAAAAAGGCTTTGGAGCCCTTGGTGGGTTCAGTTACTAGTCCCCAGAGTTAGGTTGTGCAAGCAACTCTAGAGCCCTGGAAGGTTGTGGGTTGAGTTACTAGTTCTTGGATCCCTAGATAGCCTAGGTAGAGACCGATCTAGTTGATGTTAGTGATTTATGAATCATAGAGGTGGAATCAGTGTGGTTGAGGGCTGAGGTGATTTGGACCCTAGAAGCCCTGGTTTGGCTTTGTTTTTGTTTAATCCATGAGATCGCACATTCATGTTTGAAATATGGCATGGGGTTGATTCACTTAAAGAGAGATTTGGTTCAACCCAAACTATGGTCGGGTGGTATGTGGAAGTCCTTGACTTGGTTGGTATTTCCATATATTAATAAGGCTTATTCTTCTACTATGATTCATGTATACTTGTAGTGATTATGTTGGTGATATTATGGCTAAGTTTCCATGTTTTATATGTTGTATATTTGTTGATTACATGATGTATGTTATCTATCGCTTATGTCATGATTTGTTTAGTTACCAAATAGTTTATGAATATATGGACTAATAAGTGTTTTTGCAACTATGTGGAGAGGGCATAAAACCTTCTTTGTAATTCTCAGATGAATACTAGACTCTTATGATTAGATATGCATTCATGACCTATAGCTTACATGTTTTCCATGTGTTTGACGAAATGTATAGTGTGTTCTAGGAAGTATAGGTCAAGTTATTCCTTCAATTTTGAATTATTAGCATTGTCATTATGAGAAATATGATTCTATAAAGTTACAAGAAGTTCTCGACAGTGGTCTAGAGACTAGCTTAGAAAAGTGGCACAAGGCTCTCGATTTCAGGCACAAAACGTAAGAGTTAAGGTCATACCTACATGGAGCAAGTATTGTGAGTGTGGTTGGAGGCTCACAATGCATGCAATTAGTTTCAAAGGTGTGTTTATAGGTCTAGGTTTGTGAAACAAGGTTCTATTTCAGGGATTGACCACCTGGGGTGTGCCTTTAGCTGTGGGACCTGTAGTCCCTATAGGATGTCATTTTATGGTCATTTTGTATGCCCCACCTCCTTAATTGGAACAAGGAGGTCATATCAGGTCATATTGACAATCGTCTAATTTTTATCGTAGTGAGCTTGTGAATTTGGGTAAATGTGGTAAGGGGAGGTTACATCCACCTTCTTCCATCCCTGTCGAAATAAGGAAATTCAAGGGGGCATCTTTTGTTTGGTGTGTGTTATATTATTTCAATAAATATCCCTATGCACGAAGTCAGTGGGTTAGAGGGGGTGTGGACAGACCCTCCTTGATTGCACCAGCTGCAGCGAGGTGGTAGAAGCCCCCCGTATCGAGGAGGTGGTAACCCCCTTGCACAAGGTTAGGGGCAGTGCCCTGAAATTCTTTTTTGGACCTATTGTGGCCAACAACAACCCCCCTTCTTATTTAGTTTTATCACTAATACTAAGTAAGTGGGGACCCTAAAAAAAAATCGATTAATGCTTATATTTCCTTTTTCAATAAAACTTACTATCATAAACTTAGGAGAATACCCTCGAAAAATATAAAAAGGCTTAAGTTTTATGATAAGTTAGAACAAAATCACTCCCTAAGAAACGTCGCATTGCAAAAAGGGTAATAGATCCCTTCCTACAAGTGGAATTCTAAGTTGTGAAATCACGAAGCGAAACTACACACTAAGAACATTCATTGCATCGCATGCCTCAAACATCACTTACGTTAAAATGCCTTAAACCACCGATATGCAATGGCACATACCGCAAATCACATTTCGCAGAAAACACATTAATGAATGATTGTCATACGCTATGAACCAGCAATATTGCGATTCCGCGATATTGCGATCTGTGATACTGTGATCCGCGATATTGCGAAGCAAATTGCAAATCACCTTATTACAGATCTTCAGGGCTCGTTTTTCGAAAAATCTTTTTCCATAAACCAAGACCCGGTTATGCGGATTAATGTTAATCAATGAGTTATTTGGAAATCATTAATCCAATATGGTTTTGATTTGATCGAAGAGCCATTTCATGTAAGGTGGTATATTTTATATGTTTTCAGTATTTAAAGCTTTCCCTTTTTCTTATCATTAATCTCACCTCATTTGTAAATTGTAGGAACAAAGAGAAAAGAACTATACATAGTAGTGTCCAGGATATTATGGGAAATAAGGGTAAAGCTCTGAGTTCTGAAGACAAAGAAATGATGCCTTTATATACAGACAACGCCTGTAACAAAGATGTCGGTATTACTACTTGGGAAGGCATGTACAGTCCACTTGAGGAGGAAAATCCCAAAATGATGGAGGTAATAGCTACTGCAGGCTCACATGGGTCTTCTGAGGCGTCTATTAGAGAACTCGCATGTTCGTTCTTGCATCGGATAGCGTTGAGCCCCAAAATTCTTCCATATACGGACATGGTTAAATGGGTACTAGATAGCACTGATGTCAAAAATAGACAATTTAAGACTCAGAGTCAAGAACTCATGGAGTCGTTATTTCCACAAAATTTAAGCTTTATATCCTCTAACAAAAAGTGCACAAGAGGCGAAAATTGCACCAGGAAAGCCCAGATCAAGAAATGGAGGTAGTTTCCAATGCACGATTAGCGCCCAGTGCTAATCGTGCATCAGTGGGAAAAACCCCTTGAAGAGGAAAGCCTCTAATTACTCAGTTTCCTGTAAACCCGGAAATTTGTAGGAAAAAATGCTAAAGGCAAAAGGCAAAACTTGAACTCTAAAACTAGTGGTATTTATCAGAGATATCCTCAAAGTGGGATGTAGATATGTACAACATCTGTAGACAGGTTGGAGACAGAAGGCTCTAGAAAAGACAGAATCCATCAAAAGATTAACTAAGTTGAATTGGGATTCTTATTGGACGTATTTGGTAAAACCACACAGCCAGTGCATGACTCTCAAATGTATCATCAATTCTGCCGAGAAGATGGTGCCAACACTTACCAATTTCGTTTTCTTAGGACAGCTAAAGTCGGAAGTCGGCTAGTCAACTCTCCTCAAGCAAATACTGAACACTTGCAATTTCAAGGAATAGATACACAAATAATTAGTTGTTAGTTTTAGTTTTAGATTCAGTTTTAGTGTTAATTTTGCTTTATTTTTGCCTGAAATGAGGACGGTCATTTAAACCGCATCCTACATTTTTGTAATAAATTATTTTTAGATTTAGTTAGTAGTATTTAAACCCTTCTCATGCATTTAGAGAAGGGTCCTTAAATTTGTCAAAAACTTGTCCTCAGAACATGCATTTTTGCACCCTCCGAGGAGGTTTTGATGAATGAATGGAACAAGATTTATTGATATCTGTGTTTAATATCTACTACTGTTGTTGCACTTTTGTACTCTTAGTGGATGTTGGATTAAGAAGATATAAATCATTATTACTTGAAGCTCGTGAGTAGAACTAGTTATAAATGGTACTTTTATCTCTTAACTATTTTTGCCTATGTGTTAAAGTTATATTCATGTTCAGTTATTTATGTATGAATGCGTGAATGCTTGAGTTATCATTTGGCACTTTTGTACAATGATAACTATTTATTTATGCTTAATATATGAGTAGCTTATTATGCGATATGTTTTTCACAACTGTTTCATCTAAATTTTTATATGAAATGGTTTATCTTTAAATTCTTTTCTCATAGAAATTGAATGATCTTTATTACCAATTGTTATTTGAAATCATTTTAGATCGCATAACAGAAAGATTACATCCCGGGTTAGTTTAGAATTTGATATTTTTGTTTATTAGAATACAATTTCATGTTGTTAGATTATATTTAGAATAAAATCATTTCACTTAGGAACTCTTAGAAAGGAAATATCAATTCTCAACACACACACACACATATATTGGGAAACTAGTCCCATATCCCCAGTTGGACCCACTATAACAAACGGAAAAGGAGATGCTAACCAAGGTCCGGACCGGGTGGGTATCCCCCTTGTTGTAGACCTGATTTTTAGGGCTTCAACATATTTGGCGCTAGAAGGAGGGCCACGAACTATGAATGGCAAGTAAGTTTAAATCTAAATACCATTCTGAGAGAAAATCACCCTCACCATCTCCCCTGACTTCTCCATCGCACTTAGAATCCTTAAATCTTGAGCAAGAAGTCGAAAGAACAACAACCACTGCCATAAACCCTAACATTTCAAACAAATCTACTATTGAACCTCCTAAAGTTGAATCTTTGATCCATAAACTTCAGCGATTTTCTATATCACCTCAAAGATCTGATAAATCTCAAGGCAGTGTGACTTCGCAATATAACCCCACTCATCCTCTCACCAGATTAAAGAGTGAAAAGTTTGGTACTGAGCCAACTGAGTTACCTCTACCTACAAAGAAGAGAGCAAGGAAATCACCTAAAGGGTCTGATAGCAAGACTCTTTCATCATCATCATCCATCTCAATCTCTCTACTGCGAAGTCAACCATCCACCCCACCATTTCAAATTATTGTCCACCAGTCCACTGGAACTTCCACATCTCCTTCTCAATCATTTGGAATTGGAATATCCTCATCTTCCCAACCGCAGGGATCATCTTCTGTGTTTTCTTCTGTTAGTAGTTCAGCGATGGCCCAATCTCCTGTTGGCATTATGTTTCTGGTGAGGTTATATGTTACAGATGTTGTACTTGATGGCAACACCCATGGCAAGGCTCTCAATATGATGAAAATTAAGAAGTACGCAGGAGAACAGTTCAGAAGATGCATACCCGCAGGTACGCTATGCAGGGA
>APFE030728241.1:0-11294 GCA_000404065.3 Pinus taeda
CCCCAGCTATTCTATTCTTAATTAAGCTTCTAATATAAGTTCACATTATTCTTCTTCTTCAAATTCCTCCAACCATTTCACAAAAGGCTCCAGTGACTTCAAAAAGGTTTGCCTGAAATGCCCAAAATCACATAAGATCTTATTTACACCCTGACAAAACTCAAACTATAAGAACAATATTAGCTTTATGAAATCCCAAAAGTTGCTTAATCAAGCATTTCAATTCTCATTTTAATAGAGTTCAAAACTATCTAAATCATACAATTAGATTTGTCTAAACCTAAATTAATTGCATTTCCTCATAACAAAAAGGTAAAAAAAATGAAGAATAAAAAAATATTAGGTTGTTAATACTTTCCCTTTGGGTTTCTACCCTTGCAAAACCACATCAAGATAGTATCTTCAGCAAGAAATTCCTCGTCATAGAGAGACCTCACAATTTTAGGAAATAGTTTCATGAGTATAGCATCCTCATAACATTGAATTTGAATCTTTTACATTATCTCCAACTATAGTTTTACAATTGCACAAAAATTGTTAAGGCATTTTGCTAATCCCTTAAGTTGATAATTCAACAAAGTAGAGAATCATTTTAGTAAAATATGTAAGCTTCATACAATTTCCAAAAAAACCATGTACAAAACTTCTAATAACTGAACTGTTAAGACTCGAGATAAAATAACTAGAAAACTAATGAATTCCAAATGCCAACCAAAAAATAAAATATGTTTTTATTTTACATGCAAAAGGAAAATATCCATGTCAAATCGATAACCATCATTAAAAATATTGCACACAAAAGTTGATAAGTACATTATTGTAACCGAGTGGGTTAGCTCAATTGGTTTGAATCAGCCAGCTTTAAGGCAAAGAGGTCATGGATTCATGTCCCGCAAAGTCCCTCTGGGTTAGGAGTACAACATATAAACCAGCAACATTTACCATGGTTGCTATTCACAGGAATGTGAGGAATACCCTCAAGGATTTCCCCAAGGAAATTTTCCATGGGAAAAAAAGTACATGCTTGATGAAAAGACATGAATACAAACATTTCATGCATAACTAATCCCCACATACTACATATAAATAATGAAATTGCAAGATAATAATTCCCTCAAACCAAAGGAGATAGCTCTTGACATTAAATATGTGCTCTGACTGTTAAGTTTTATCCTTGTATCACCTTTGATGGAAAATGGAATTAACATCCAATCTAGCACAAGCATGAACAAATTATTGACTTATGAATTCCAAGTAAGATAAAACGAAAACACTTTAACGAAAGATTTTAAAAAATGTATCATATGTTAGAAAAGCCAGTGTAACTGTATTTATGGCCAAGAAAAGACACACACCTCTTTACATTGAATGAAACCTTCATGGAAACATAGGTTTAAGGATTCAATATTACATCGGTATACATTTTGTAATTAATTTCCAAAAAAAAATATCTATTGAGTTGATTATTTGATAAAAATATTTATATATACATCAATAAAACAAAAAAAACATGTGCAAGAAGCAAAAACATGATATCCAAAGCAAGAAACAAAGTATCCACAATTGCATTAGATTTTAACAAATGTTGTCTATGAAATTGAAACATTTTATTTTCTCACGCGCATCAATGAAAGGATCAAAGTGTGTAACAAAACATGATTCTTAAAAGTAGAAAAATGCAAGTCATGGGGATGACCCTTAAAATAGTTATCCATGGACCCATTTTCCCATTAGATTTAATATTGGCTAAAAGTTGTAAACATATTAAACACTTAACAAGAAGAAAATACTTTTCAAAGTTCACTAAAAATCCATAAAATTGTTAATGATATGATGAGGCATAACACATATGGTAAAAACAAAACATAGTACATGGTCAGAAAAGATTAAATACTAATTTGATGCAGCGCCAGATTTTTATTTTGTTGTTTGTTTTTGCCAGACCACTACAACATCCATAATAACATCCCATGAGATACACACTACTTCAATATCATGTAACTTTGACTCTTTATGGCATTGCTTTACAGTTTTAATGACTTCTGAAATATCAACATTCTCTGCAATCAAAGTTGTTAATTCACTCTTCATGTCCTCCAATTTCACATCAAACATTTTATTTTCATTATATTTGACAAGAGCATCCAAACCCTCCTTACTGCCACATAAAATTTCAAAAATACATATGTTAGTAACAATCGACAAAAAAAGCATGTGACTTTAAGTAGGCAATTTGGTTCCAACAGAAAATTCTTCCCACCTGAAGTGTTTTGCAAAAGCTTTAGTGGTGTGTTTCTGTATTGAGAACAAATCAATAATATTATATTCTATCTTCCCTCACTTTAGAAATGCTATGAGATCATCAAGACTATTTTCAACCAGATACTCCTTGAAAAAAATTGTGATGAATGAAATAAAAATCCCCTTGGAAACAAGGTTGTCTTTAAGAAACGGTTGAAAAATGATTTCTGGTGAAAGCCCAGATAATTTCCGAGAGAGTAAGTGCAATAAAAATTTCAATTTTTTTCCTTTCATTGTTCTCAAAAATCTCAAGGGACTGCAATAACCTTCACATAACATTTTCAAGGTTCTTGATGAGGAAAGGCCTCATGTGAAGTATCTTATGTATATTCAGAACATATGGCAATACATTTTGCCTTGCAGGTTCACAATTCAAAACATCATAAGGATGTTGATCACCTTCTTCAGGTTTTAAGGTCCTTGATTTTGTGCAACCTCCAACGAAGACCACCTACCAATGAACATCAACATTAATATCTTATTATAATTTTACAAAAAATAACTTTATCAAGCAACTAATAGCTAAATTGATTATCAATTATAGTCCAAGACAAAACCATGCAGATTTACTGTGGGACATCTATATTTTAAATGTAAGCATATAATTCAAGAATGAGGTAAAAATGTATCAACCTGCGCCTTTTGAGAAAGGAGGGCCAAGGAAGAGGGAAATCATCACATACCAAAAATAAAAGCCCAAGGAAGAGGGAAAGCATGACATGCCACAAATCAAAGCCTCTACCTATCATTAACCAACCCAAAACCCTGCCCATCAAACCTATGTTGTAAATTCTTTAGACCCCAGTTTAAGGGCCACATTTCCAACACTCTAAAACTTTTTATGGAAACAACCTACACCAATTCAACTCTAAATATGAACTTGCATAGGAAACTCATACTCTTCTTGGGAGAACAAAATAATGACTCCAGAGCATAAAACCTATTCCTTCCATCATTAGAAACAATAGAACCACTGGTTTCCCTTGCTACAATCACTAGTTTGGGTAAAGTTGACACCTTCAAGTTTCATGCATATAAGAGAAGAAGCACAATGTAGAATTAAAATATTGAACAAGAACATAAATATAATATTATGTTTAGCATTCTCGAAAGAAATAACACACCTACAACTTCTTAAAATCATGGCGAAGAAGAAATATTCTTAACAGTGATTCCATCCTTAAAATAAAAAGTAATAGAGTTAATCATTATTCACTCTACCTTACAAGACCATAGGAAAATATCAACACAACATTTATCGTTATAAAGGTAGTAGAAGAAAACAAGAGTGCATGCAAATCTAAGGATATACCTTGCCCTTTCAAGGTTTTTGAATTCTACCAAAGTAGAATTGTGCCTTTTATTTTCTTCCTGGAGTTCAATTTCTAGGTCCTTGCATTCCCTCTCAAGAACATGTGCCTTGCTTTGAATTCTTAATACCAACATCTTACATGCAGCAACTTTGACCACTTTAACTCTTTGAAACTTGTTTTCATATTCCCAAAATGTGTCTTTTGTCCAGATTACATCACAAAAAATTTATAAGCATTCCAACACACACACAAGAAGATGACAATTACAATTACAACAAAATCTATTATTCCTATTCTCGTGAAATCTAACAAGTTAGAACTATTTAAATGACCTCCAAGTTTTATAAGTACTAAATCTAAGTTGCATAGAAACATATACACATGCAGATACTGATACACCAGATTTCTTAAAACTCAAGTTCTAGATAAAGGGAAATTGTACACACACAAAAAAATAATAATAATAATAATAAAATAAAAAAAATTAAGTTAAGGTTTGGATACAAAAAAAGGGTATTAGAAACATGTGTCCACACTTATTAAAAACATATAAATTTCTCATTTTCAAATGTGTTTCACTACAAATATCTATTAGAAATTTAGAAATGCAGGCTAATATGAAAGTCTCAAATTTGTTTGTTTTAGGATGAGGGAAGGGTTGTTTTAAAAGGAAAAATTAGGATTTTGGGTCCCCATACTTGGCATTTTTAAAATTTTATTTTATATTTTATGTTACATTTTGAAAAAAGTTTTTAAGGATCTTACCGCTAGATGTTTTTGGCTAGAAACAGATCCTAAGTGGGTCTCCAACACTTCCAAACTTGAAACATATCTTGAGTGGATTCGAACATGCAGAAACACAAATCCCATAACTATGGTCAAAAGCTTATCATATTCTAAGGCTTAAATAAGCAAATATATATCCTTTTTCATATTTTTTGTTAATGGTCATTATGTTCAAACTTTAAAGGAATTTCCTCCTCAATAGGTTCTGCAGATTCTTATAGTTGCCTTGAAAAAACTAAAAAATACCTTCGTTCTATAAAGAGATCAAATTCATCTTTGAGATTAAAAGGGTGATTGAATAGGAAATTTGTTCAAACAATTAATATGTAATCCAAGTCATAACTATCTAATTGTTTTCACAACATTTGAGGTTGGGATGTTGGAATAAATGGAATTGAATTACTCCTAAAAACCCATGCAAATATGTAAAATTTGAGATGACCCCAAAAACAAGAACAAGAGAAAAAGCCAAAAGGATCGGTCCTTTGAAATGTTTCATTTCCTGGTTTTTTGACATCCAAGCATTGTTTGTTGTAATGTTGTTGCTGAAAAGAGAATAATTAAATCACCAGAACCCTGAATTGAATCCCATCATATAGAACCAATGTTTTGGGCTACAACTTGTATAGAAAATTTAGATCTAGTGTAATACAAAAAAATGGGGAAAATGTTCATATTGTCCAATCATCAATGTCCATTATCAAATTGAAGATACATGCTCAGAATGTTCCTGGATCTACCTGGAACATCTCTAAAATCTACCAAGAACATCCCCAAAATCTATCTAAAACATCCATGTAATTTGTCTCGAACATCATGGAGATGGCCAGCAACTCCCTGATAAAGTCCGCGGTTGTTCAAGGACATTTCCTAGGATTCCCCATGTCCCCAAACTTCCAAAACGTCAAGTATGGGATTTTTTTTTGATGGGGCAGGTCCCTACACATCCTAGTTGAAAATAATGCAACCACAATAATCTACAAATTGCATTGTTACATAAAACTCAAAAGGAGTAACATCCCTATTTTGTAGCACAACATCACCAATTTGTGGAAAGAAAAAGATTAATTAACCTATTGCATTCCAAATACTTCTACCCAATTAGATCCTCCAACCACCTTTAGAAAAAAAATTAACTTTCGCAGTGAAGGGGAGAGAAAAGAGATCATTGAATTCAACAATAACCTATTCCTAGTGAGAGGGAGAGAAAAGAGAGAATTGAAGTCAGCAATAACCCAAACCAGAAGAATAGTTCAGTCAAGGTTTAGAATTTTTTGAGGATAGAAATTCTTCAAGAAACACATCTCTCGGAGCTGCATTGCATACCTCCTCTCGCTTAGGTGCAACTATATTCTATCCGAAAATGGCAATCTTTCCCAAAGAAAATGGTTTTAGGTGTAGCATCCCATTATGTGGCACAACCTCAATATTTCAGCAAAAATTAAAGACTAATCAAGTTTATAGCATTCCAGATACCTTCTCCCAAACTGTCAGACCATCCTACCATCCCCTAGAGTTACTCCTTTCCCAATGAAGGTGATCGAAAAAAGCGTATTGAACTCAATAATAACCCAAATACATAAGATTCTGGCAAGATCACAATTTAGATTTTTCTTTTTTGGTTGGAAGTTCTTAAAAACACACCCCCAAGAAGTTGCACTTTCTATTTCCATATCCCGAGGAGTTACGTTGTATATTTCCTTTATCTTAGGGGCAGCAAAATCTAATCCAAAAGTTGCAATCTCACCCAAACCAAATGGAGGAACATTCCCATATATGGCACAATATTATCGTTTCCACAAAAAAGAAAGCCTAGTCAACCTTGTTTGGTCAATTTAGTATTCCTAAATTGATATCTTTAATTGTCAACCTGGGGCTCGTAAGCTGATGAAGTGAAGGTGTACTATATGTACTTAAGCAACCTCTTAGAGCTTTTTGTCGTTTGGGGGGTGTTGTTTGTAATTAATTTATCTTCCTAAGATGGAGTGATGTATTTATAAACAAATGAGTGATGGTGTGTGTGGAGTGAATTCTAGATGAGTGAGGGTGTGTGATTAGTGGTTTCTAACTACTTGCTGAAAAGGAAAACTTGAAGGAAATAAATGAATTAAAATGAACTGAAAGCAAAGAACCACTTTCTAATGGTATTAGACACCATTCATGCTGCTACAAATAAAAAGTAAGAAAATCACTTAAAAGACCAATGATAATGTTTATCTCTTCCTAACTCTCTGCCTCTAACACATAGTACTGTGTAAGACACGATTAAGAAGTAGCTAAAGGTAAGTCTAAGAAATGATAAAAATGAGAAAAATTCTACTTTAAAGACTAGTGATAATATTTTGCTCTTTCTAACTCTCTGCCTCTATCACATAGTACTGTGTAAAGCACGATTAGAAAGTAGCTAAGGATTAGTCTAGAAAGCACCCAAAGCCAGCTGCAAGTGATTAATATTCTGATCTCTAAAAGATAAACAATTTATAGTAAGAGACCATTTATATGTTAGCAGACAGATTTGAGAAATAAAACTAAAAATTAGCTATGGAAATAAAGTAAAAAGCAGCAACTTTGAATCTGTCAACTGAAACTACCACTAGATATAAAGCAAACACATAAACACACAATCAATCCCGGGTTAAAAACCTGCAAAAGAACAATGCTGATCAGCTGAAAATAAAGGCTGGAAATTAAATAGCATAAAGGTGAATTACGCTATACATGTATCAAGAAAGAAGAAATGCTGAATGAAAATAAGGAAATGCTGAACATAAAATATTGTACAAGGCTAACATGAACAGGGGCCCTCCATTCATACAGCCCAAAGAAGACTCAAGGTACTGAAAGCTTCAAAACAGCACTGCTTCTATTACTCCATATGCAGAAAATCACAGTCAAGAGTGCTAGAACAGCACTATTAAAACAGAGTCTTGAAATGCACTAAAATTATAACAGGTTCATAACAACACAGCAATTAAAAAAGTTAAATAAGCGTACGCAGAATAGGCATCTGAAAGATAGCCTAATGCGTACAGCTAAAACTGAAAAACAACTAACTTTCATGCGTAATTAAGGTTCAAAACACGTCATAGGCCTGCGTGGATGAGTTGGAGGTTCTGGTCGTTATGGGCATTGAATCCAGAGTTGGATTATGTCTCCCACAACCTGCGTAACACGGACAAGTCACCGTTTGAGCTGACGTGACCCAACAGCTTACGCATCACCGTTAAGCTTCCTTTGTTGACCGTAACTTGCCCCTTG
The DNA here is from genome assembly GCA_000404065.3 of Pinus taeda. Classification (NCBI taxonomy): domain Eukaryota; kingdom Viridiplantae; phylum Streptophyta; class Pinopsida; order Pinales; family Pinaceae; genus Pinus; species Pinus taeda. The sequence goes on from APFE030728241.1 coordinate 7,659, forward strand.
TTGACCGGAGGTGCAGATGATGTGGATGGTTGAACCAATAGCACAAGAACCTCGAGCACCTTGATTCCTAAGTGCCCATGTGGCTCATTTGGCAAAATGGCACATGGAACCTTGAGATTAACAAAAAGGCTGCGGAATCACCAGATGGTTGCGGAATCAGCAGATGGCTGCGGAATCAGCAGAGAGCTGCGGAATGCCTGTAAATATGTCAAAAAACAAAACAATCACACATTAGCAAAGCTCACTTGATCATGCTTAATGACATCTAATGTAATGATCTGGGTGGTTTTACATTGAAAATGAGGCAAAAGAGGGAGGTAAGTGATGAAAACCAGTAGGTAATAGTGGATGGTGAGGTGTAAGTTAGAGGCTCTACATACCCCCACTACGAGGGAATTGCATGTCCTCATGCAAAAACACTGCTTAATCAACCTTCTGTGATGCCTCTGCCAAGACATCTAATCTTCTTCTCTTCCTCCGTGTAGAGATATCAATTCTCGATCTTTTCATCAGACATCTGAATCTCAAATTAATTAAATCTCTGTTTAGCCTCCTGCATCTTTTTCTGAACTTTTTGTTTTCCTTTTGCAACAGACCCATATGAAGCATGGTGTTATCTTGGATCATCTTATCCACTTTAGATTGCTCTTTCAACTTTTCATTTTCTTGTATGATATGGCGATTTAGAACCTCAATCTCAAAAATTTCCTGTTTTAATGAGTGAACTTGTTGCTCCAAAGGTTGAACATTGCTTGGGCCAGCAGCTGCTTGCTCCAGCGTCTCCAAATAATTATAAACTTTCTGCTGATCCGGGTCAACCTCAGGTGACTTCTTTGGACTCGGTTCATGCTCAAATTTAGATCCATGTTCATGCTCAGGTTCATGCTCAGATTCATACTCATGTTCATGCTCAGGTTCATGCTCAGATTCATGCTCAGATTCAAGTTGATGTTCAAAAGGACTTTCCTCACGTGGAGGACTAGTCTCAACAAACTCAGCGTGTGGAGGACTTGTAGCAACCTTTTCAGGTGTGTCCAAGTCAATAAAGGATGGCCCTTTGTTCTTTGTGGCCTTCATTTTTCCTTTTTATCTACTGCTCCTTCTTACGCTGGTAGTGCTCTGTTTTTCTTTTTGTACTTTTTGCTTCTGTTTTCCCACCTTTCTGGAAAGGGCAGTTTCATGAAGTTTGGCCATTCTTTGAGCTAAGGGTTGAGTGTCTTCATCACTGGAGTTTGTAGGAGTGAGGAAAGTTTCCTGAGCTATGGCTTTTCCTTTATTTTTCTTTTGCTTCTTCTTTTGAGCGACTTCTTTGGCAAGTTCTGTAAGGGTTTCTATGATGATCCCTTGGGCTACTTGGTCAATATCTATAGTAGACTTAGGGTCAATTTCTTGTTCAGAATGATGTACATCAGTTTCTTCTTGAATCTGTTCTTGGACAGTTCCCTCTTGAACAACAGTTTCAGGGGTAGCCTCTTTTCTCTTTCTTCTACTCTTTTTGGGTACAGAGGTTTCCCCTGCTTCTTAAAAATGGTTTCTTACAAGAAATTTCTCCCAGGTATCTCTGTTTGCTTTCAATTGTTCCTCAACTAACATCTTAACAAGACCATGATGATACAAATGTGATTCAATATTTCCTGGGTTCCTTTGGACAATTGAACACATTTTTCTAAGACTTGAAAGTAGAAAATATGGAATGTTCATATCTTCTCCTAAGAAATGCATCATGACTTTTGCATGGTAAACATACAAAACTCCAAACCTTCCCTCACAAGTCAAGAATTTTTGCACTAATAAAAGTAAAGTTGTCCATTCTTCCTTAACATAAGTAACAGGAATCCCTTTTGTGAAGATGTTGGTATCCATACCTGGGTTCTTCAAGATTTGTTTCCACTGTTGACCTTGCACTAATCGGTTTTTAAACCATCTTTCTCTAGTCTGTGGGAGTGATGTGGCTTGTGCTATGCTGCTCTCTGTGACTGTGAACTTTAGATCCCCCACCTCCACTTGATTGTCTTTTTCTCTGAAAGACCGTGCAAAGGCCTTCGTAACCTCTTTGTGATAGCCTTTGAACTTCTGGATGCATTGTAGCCAGTTTTCCTTTTGCAACGCTTCTTTACCCTGAGGGTATCCTTCCAGAAATTTTGAACCTTCTGGTTCTGCCCGTAAGAGTTTCCCCATTGGCTCCACGGCTCTGTTCTTAAAAACATGGCTTCAATAATGGCCTTAACACAGTGAATTCACGGCTCTGTTCTAGAAGGGAGGTTACACGGCTTCAGCAATAGCCTTAACACAGTAAATTACGGCCTTGACACAGTGGATTTACAGACTTGACTCTTGCTATAGCCGTAACAAACTTTCACTGGTGATCAGAATTAGCGGAACAGAGTATGGTTAATGGTGGCAGCGTAGTGAGCACAGTGTGAATGGAATGATATGAGCGTAGGAAATGAAACAGCGTGAATGGAACGATATGAATGAAGGAGGGTATAAATGGCTAGGTTTATGAGCGTAGGAGGATAGAAACGGCTAGGTTCTTGAGTTTCGGTGTGGGTTTACACTTGGCTGCGGAATCATGTCACAGAGAGACGTAGTACAGTAGGCTACGTCACTTAGGTATGAAAACCTTGATGAAAAAAGCAGCCACAAGTGTATTTCAAAATCGTGGTAATCAAAGACTGATAGATGGGGGAGATACGTGGATGTATGGTCGCATGATGGGAAAAGACCGGTAATCATTACATTTAGTGGCATGAAACATAACCTAGAAAACTTTGCAAAATGAGATAACCGTAAGTTTAAGATTTAGATCATACCTTAGGTTCGCGCTTGGATTGCCTTTGATTTTTCCACTAACCCTTCCTTGTTTTATTGTTGTTGCATGACTCTTTCCCATTTATTGTTGATGGCTTCTGACTGTAAAAATTTAAAAACAGACTATGTTTTTCTTATGCAGGTACAGAGGGCTGCGGAATGGCTGAATGGCTGCAGAATTGCCAAACAGCTGCGGAAACTGCAGTGGTAACCTCCGGCTGCACAAAAACAACTTTAGCTAAAAAATGACTTTATTTATGGAATGGAATGTAGTGAATGGATGGATGGATGAAAAATGAAGTGGAGTGAAAAATGAATGGAATGGTGGATGGAATGGTGGTAATGATGATAATGAGATGGAATAAGGAGAGAAAGAGAATTTTTTTCTTTTGGAAAACATGAGGTGTCAGGTGACCCTGATTTCCACCTCAGGTTTTCTGCATGAGACTGGCAATCAGAGATTGGTTTTCAGGCTCATACATTTATATTTATATTTTTTTTTTCTTTTTTTTTTCTTTTTTTTTTGATTAGGCTGATGGAGGAGAAGAATCCTTCTCCACCAACCTGATTGCAGAATCTTCTTTAAACAAATTGACAAACTCTTCTTTTGAGAATGGATTTTGGTAGATTTTCAAGCGATGGCCATTCACAATAAGAGGAGTATGAAATTCATCAATAGTTTTCACTCGAACTGCCCCATTGCTAAAGACTTCATCAATATCATATGGCCCAAGCCAATGAGTTTGAAACTTTCCTTTGAAGTCTTTGAACTTTGAATCAAACAATAGAGCCCAATATCCTTTCTGAAACTTTCTTTCTTTGATA
>APFE030728245.1:0-25184 GCA_000404065.3 Pinus taeda
AAGCTCGGAGGGGATATTGATTGGAGCTCGGAGTTCTTGGTGGGAATCACGAGGAATGCCCCAAGACCGTGGACATCACTCCACGAAATCAGCAGAGCCACCTCATCGTCTCCTTGTCTCCTCTTTCGTTGTCTCCTGCTCCCCTTTTTAATGCCAAAACCTGGAATCACAATGCATTAGTCACGTAGATAAAGTGTCTAACCTTCCTCCTACAAACAACATGAATAAACTAAGAAATGCATGCATAAGAAAATAAAGATGAATGGTTTGAGCGAGTAAAATAGGCCAAAATGAGCCCAAATTGTACCAAAATTGGGGCTCATCACATTCCTACTGAACCAATGGCTGAAAACCGAAATGATATAGGGAATAGAGAGAGAGTTGAGGGTGCCTTCCCCATAAGGGAAATCAACGGGGACACTAAGATGAAGAATATAAGCCCCTTTTCCCTACCTCATTTCCATGGCCTGACCATAGAGACCCTGACATTTTCCTATTTGAGTTTGTTGTTATGTGTCGAACCTATGACTATACAAATGAGGAGAAAAAGTTAAAACTACTTCTATCTACCCTCAAGGATGTAGCATTGTGGTAGTTCATGGGCTTACCTAGAGATAACATCACAACCTGACCTCAGATGCAGCAATATTTTAACAACAAATATCGGGACTACTATAGGTCAAAGGATACTAAAGAAGAAATTTTCAGGATGACCATAGGCTAGGATGAATCCTTAGAAGACTACAAAGAAATATTCCAACTCAATTACAAAAGGGCCACATGCACACTTGACCCTGAGTCACTAAAGCTGGTCCTGCTCAGGGGAGTAAGAGAAGGCCTTCTGGATACCTTACACTTGTTAGTAGGAGGAGATATCTACCAATTACCCTATGAGAATATCAACATTGTCTTTAGAAACCATTCTAGGGAAGCCAAGAAAAAGGGTAGGGGTAGTCAACCTATGGCTAGTACATCATCTTCCAACTCATCCATCAAGGGTGAAATTGGAAATATGCTGGAAGATTTCAAAAGTGAGATGCTACAAACCCTTGCCTTGCAAATGGACACAATGAACATCAAAAGGAAGCAAGAGGAAGCAGAGAGAGCCTTGGCCATCTTTTGTCTTAGATGCACTAGCAGGCATCTTAGGAATGAATTCCCATTGAACTGTATTGAAATTTTCTCAGTCTATGAAGAGAACCACTCCACAAAAAGTGCCCTTCGTTACTCAGACTCAAACATGTATATCAAGGAGCTGAAGGGGTGACTGAGAATCTTTTCTACATTAACCAAAGGAGGCCTCCTGAGCCTAAACCATACCAACAGGGCATGCAAGGGCCATCCCATGCATATTACAACCCTAGCCAAAACACATCTATACCTTCTTGGGGACCCCCTGCTCATCCTTCCTAGTCTACACCCCCTCCTTGGTCCTATGCATCTCAGTATCATTCCCAACCAGACAGCCAGTCATTTCAACCTTACGCTCCGCCACAACCTTAGTGGAATACACCACTCCAGGGGTGGAAGCCCCAATACAACAATTCTTTAGCTCTATTGCCTCCACCACCTACCCAACCAAAACTCCTACACTATACTCCACACACGAAACCGCAGATGCTTTCCCAGCCAAGTCCGAAACTGAACAATAGGTAGGCTCAACAAGTATATAGTGGAGAGACATCATATCTAGCTTACGCTATGGAAATCCAAGAGATTAACCTAAGATTTGGGAGAGTCCTCCCGAATAACCAACCTCCCCCTCCACATAGAGAGGTTGAGGATGAAAAAGAGGAAAGAAACCATAAAGTAAATCCACCCTTTCCTAAGAGATTATCCCAACCACTCCAGCCTACCCCAGAAGAAACTGAACTTCTGGGAGAATAGAAAAATCTGTGTAAAGATCCCCCTTCTCAAGGAAATAAAATATGTTCCCATTTACAATAAATTAATTAAGGAGAAATTCTTCAAGCATCCAAGGAGAAGAAAAATGGATGCCCCTACCATTAATGCCATTGGGTAGTTCTCTGACTTAATGTTGGGGCAGGTAATATTTCCAAAATATTTGGACTCTGGAAGCCCTATAGTAGATGTGCAAAACAACGGCACCATTTTCCCACACTCTCTGATTGATCTTGGGGCTTCCATTAATGTGATGACCAAGGACACCATGCTCAAGCTCAACCTCCAAGAGTCATTAAGGAAAACCACAACAGTTCTTCAAACTGCAGACCGTTCCATAGTTTCCCTTGAGAGAATTATGGAGGATGTGATGGTATCCATTGACTCCTGGGAGTACCCTGTAGATTTTCTAGTTCTCTAGCCTAAAGTTAAGCTAACTGGTTATTCTATCATCCTTGGGAGGCCATGGTTGGCCATAACCGATGCTTACATTAGCTGCAGAGCTGGGAATATGACTGTCAAGAATAGGCATAGATCCAAGCAATTAGTCCTATGCCCTCCTGCTCAACCTTCACTAGATCATGATTTACCTTTATGGTTGGAGGAGGAGGAAGAGGATGAGGTTTGTTTCGCCCAACTTTATTCTTTAGAAGAAACCATGGGAGGAGGACAATAAGATGAGGATGATTTGATTGAACACCTACTCCAAAGTCCAACTCCTAGTTCATTACCATTAGAAGAAAAAGTAAAGGAAACCCTGACCAATCATCCAATTGACTTATGCTTGGCTAATTCCAACCCACTCTATGCCAAAACCATATAATTCAACCCAGAGAAAATCTTGAAAATTAATCCATCCCTTTCTGCTCTCGAAGAGGAAAAGTTGTGCAACATGTTAAAAGAAAACCTAGAAGCCTTCGCTTGGAGTTACAAGGAAATGAAGGGAGTACACCCCTCAATGTGTACTCACGACATATACATCAAAGAAGTTTTCAATCTAGTCTGGCAACCACAAAGGAGGATGAATCTAGCTCTTAAATAGATAGTCAAAGAAGAACTACAAAAACTGCTAGATGCAGGATTCATTTACCCTATCTCCAACAGTAAGTGGGTCTCCCCTTTAGTGTTAGTTCCCAAGAAAAATGGTAAGTGGAGGATTTGTGTCAATTTCAAGGAGTTGAACAAAGCCACAAGGAAGGATCATTTTCCCCTACCCTTCATTGACTAAGTGTTAGACGGCCTCGAAGGGGAAAAGTTTTTTCTCTTTCCTAGATGGATTCAGTGGGTACAACCAAATCCAAATATGTCTAGAAGACCAAGATAAGACCACATTCACCTATCCTTGGGGTACTTTTGCCTATAGGGTCATTCCTTTTGGCCTATGCAATGCTCCTGCCACTTTCGAGAGAGCAGTCTTGAGTATTTTCGCCGAATTAGTACATGATGTGGTGGAAATTTATATGAATGATTTTACACCTTATGGATGTGATTTTCAAGAAGCCCTGACTAATTTAAGAAAAGTACTGCATGAATGCATTGAAATGAACCTATCTCTCAGTCCTAAACATTTTAAATTCTTAATGACTAAAGGGACCATGCTAGGTCATTCAATATCTCAACAGGGACTGCAGGTGGACTCGAAAAAAATGGCGATCATCCAAAGGGTCCCACCTCCACAAAAGCAGAGAGATGTCAGGAGTTTCTTAGGGTTAACTAGATACTACCAAAGGTTCATAAAGGACTTCATCAAGTTGGCCTCTCCTTTATTTGGCCAAAGATTTTGAGTTTCTATGGTCAAAAAGTTGTTAAGAGGCCTTAGACATTCTAAAGGGTAAGTTAACCACTGCAACAATTCTCTGAGGCCCGAACTGGGCCCTCCCCTTTCATATTAATGCTGATGCCTCACACAAAGCCATAGGAGAAGCCATAGGTTAGGTAGAGGAAAAATTTCTTTATGCCATCTATTTTATCAGTAAGAACTTGTCAAAGGTTGAGCTAAATTATACAGTGACCAAAAAGGAACTCCTGGTTGTTGTGCATTCGTTAAACAAATTTAGGCATTACATTATAGGTTATCAAACATTTGTGCATACTAACCATGCTACAATCAAATATTTAATGAAAAAACCTAATGTGAATGCCCGAATTATAAGAGGGTTTCTTTTATTACAACAGTTTGATCTAACCATTGTTGATAAGCCTGGTAAAGAAAATGTTGTTGCAGACTTTTTATCTAGGGTGAATCTGCCTGGAGGTGAAGAAGGAATGGTGGATGACCAATTACCAGATAAGCACTTGTTTTCTATTTCAGTTCTCTCTCCATGGTTTGCTGATATAGAAAAATATTTGGTATCATCACAGTTCCCACCAAACCTTCCTTCCAAAGAAAATAGAAAGATAGTCAAGAAAAGCGCCCCCTTCACCTGGATTGGGGACAATATTTTCAAATTGATCAAATCTTGATGAGGTGTGTAAGGGAAGAGGAGGTTTTTGACATCCTTATGATATGTCATGATGCGCCTTGTGGAGGTCACTTTGCAGCAAGGAGGACAGCATTCAAAGTGTTATAAGCAGGCTATTATTGGCCCACTCTTCATCAGGATGTGAAAAAGTACACTAGTTAGTGCGATCGGTGCCAGAGGATGGGAAAGCCTACTCCAGGAGATGAAATGCCCCTACAACCTCAAGTGACTTTCAAGCCATTTGACAAGTGGGGCATGGACCTCATTGGGCCTATCAACCCTCCTTCAAAGAAAAAACAATTCATTATTGTGTGCACTGATTATTTGACTAAGTGGGCAGAAACCAAGGCAATTAAGGCAACGACAGAAGAGAAGGTGGCTGAGTTCCTAAGGGAGAATGTATTCTACAAATTTGGATACCCTAGAGTGCTAGTCACAGACCAAGGCAACCAGTTTACCTCCACCATGATTGAAGAACTACTCAGCCATCACAAAATTAGCAATAGGAAGGATTGGGTAGAGAGACTAGTTGAGGCCACCTGGGCTTATAATACCACATGGAAGACCACCATTGGTTTTACACCCTATGAGATGGTCTATGGGAAAAAGACCTTGATGTCCATCGAGTTTGAATATAACACATTGAGGATGGGAACCCAACTAGATTTAGATCTCAGTCATCCATGGAAAGAAATATTGTTCCAATTGAATGGCTTGGATGAATTCAGAATGCAAACCCTCCTACATACAAAGATAATTAAGCTTCAGAGGAAGATCTGGCATGATAAACATATTAAGGAGAAGCAATTTCATGAGGGCGATTGGGCATTGTTATATGATTCTATGTATAAATACTTTAAGGGCAAGCTAAGGACAAGATGGCTTGGAACTTATGTTGTCGAAAGATGCCATGATAATGGTTCAGTGCAAATCAAAACTATAGATGAAGAAGCCATTCCATTGCTTGCTAATGGGCACCGATTGAAAATGTACAAGAGACATTTATCAAAACAAGAGTTCATTAACAATATCCATAAAACATTGATTATAATGGAGCAAGTTCTAGCTCCCCCCTCGTCAAGTCACTGAGAAAGAAAGAAAAGAATAAGGACTCAGGTGAAAACCTCCAAGAGGTGCCTGAGTCCCATATTTGGGTTGAAAACCTTGTGAGGTGCCCGAGTGATGAAAAAAAATATAGAAAAAAATAATAAGAAGATACTTGGCTTAAAACCTCCCTTGAGGCACCCAGGGCAAACAGCTAGGGTGAAAACCTCTCTGAGGCAGCCTAGTTGTTTTTCAAAAAAATAAAAAAGAGAGAGAAAAAGGTGTAATTATTATTTGTAGGTGGGCGAGAAAGATAGTCAAGGAGAAAAAATAGGATCCAGAGGGAACCCTGCCTCACACGTATTCATCTCACCCACTCCTCACCATGCATCGCTCCATCATTTCTATCATTTTCCCACTCCAATTATTTGATTTATGTGAAGGTTGTGTTTTCTACAGGATCCCTTTTATTCCTACAGGATCCCCTGAAAACCTACAAGATGATCTTCTAGGAATTATAGTGTCCTAGAAAACCTATAGGAAGCAATCCGAGGGAACATGGTAGGTTTGTTGGGTCCCTAAAATTCATCCTAGGCATGATCTATCTCCTCACCTCATCCACCATCATCATCCCTGCACTCACCATTCAAAATAAAAATAGATCAGTTTCAACAGTTTCTACCAGTCATAGAAAAAAGAAAAAAAAGAAAAACAGAGAGGAGTAAGAGCATTAACCGAGTGTCCTTTGCTCTACACACACTCCTACTCCCTTTGTCCATTCATTGCAACATCCTCACAGCCCCATCCAATAACATGATTAAATAATTCTGAGGGAGAAGCAGCTGCAGGACATCTTGTAGGAAACCTTGTAGCAGTATATCCCACAGAATGCCAATCAAAAACTACAAGTCTTCACGAGGATGATCCAGGAGCTCAACAGCAGTAGCAACATTGGATCTTCAGTCACATATACTTGCAAAAGCCAAGAAACCATTAGAAAACAATAAGAGCAGGAGGAAGAATGGCATGCAACAAATAAACAACACAACACCTCTAATCTTCGACAACTGCAGCATGGCATCGAAACCACAGGTAAGTATCCCGCTCGCTCACTCATATGCATCATTTAATCAAAAGTTGTAAGGGTTATGATTTAGTTGGTTTATAAGTGAAAAGGTGGCCATTTAACTTGGCCACCTTCGTTCAGTTAGCACATGCAAAATCGAGTGTCCTCTCACACATGGTTGTATTCAACTCAAAGGCAAAGGAGGAGTAGGACAAGAAGTGGTTAAACTACGGATCTATGAGGTGGGAGCTGATTACGAGGAGTGGGAAATGATGAAGTGGTAGTGGGGACCAACCATTCAAAAATGGAAACGTACCTCTTCTTCCAGCACAACACCTCACCCTAAAACACCATAAAGGGAAATAAAACATCGTTTGCATGCATTAATGCATTCCACCTCCTCGAAACTCCCTCACTCAAGTTACTCCCATAACTCTGGCCACCCACTAAAAGTAAGGATCCATCATTCTGCACAGGAATTCCTATAGGAGCATGCACAGGAATTCCTATAGGATACAGTCTATAGGATCAGTCTATAGGATACACAGAGGCAGTCTATAGGATAGGTAGAGAAAATTTCAAGAAGGGATATCACAGGACTTTTCCATTGCCACCATTCTAAATAGGTAGGCTCTAAAATTCCATCCCCATTTACAATCAAATGAACCAGAAATACTTTAAAATCTAGTGAATTTACCAACTGTGAGAGGTGAATTCCATACACAGTCAACTCTATTTTGCTCCTGCATTTAAAAAAATTTGTGTAAACCCTCCCATTCTTTCCTCAAGCTTCACAAGCAAGATGACAGGAGGTTTTAATAGGAGAGAGCCCACAAACATTGTGAGGATACAACAACACCCCCAGGTGCTTGAAATATTTACAAGGCACAACTGTTTTTTGAAAAATTCACAGGGTATGATGATGAGGTGGCTCAAGAATTTTCTCATTCCCTCACTCCACATAGCAAAATCCATGCCACTAATTTAGTTAGAGGCCTCAATATAGATCTCACCCCAGATCTCATCAGTAGGGTCACCACACTCCCCTAGGAATTCCATGGAGAAAAGAAGACAAAGGAGATAGTTAGGTGGCAAAAAGGAAATTATTTTTAGAAGGTGAAGAACCCATTGAGGACAAACATGGAGTAAGGAGGGACAGTCTACCATACCCATGGAGTGAGGTAGGCTACCAACTCATCAATTATATCTCATGTGAGGGTAGATATAGTGTTGTTTATGGCTATCATTTCAGGATCCTTGAAGAATTAAGATTTGGGGTAGAAACACCATTTCACCAAAGACTCAGCATACCCTATTTCTTAATGCAATTACTCATAGACTCTAGAAACGAAGTGAAGGAAGGGAATTCCCAAAACTTGGCTCACCATGGGTTGATTAGGATACTCATTTAGGATGCCCTCCAAAACCTCAGAACATCTGTAACATGGTCAATCTTCAGAGACCTGCCAGTAGAGGATGGCATCAAGACCCTCACTTATGATGTTAGTCCTTCTGTCTGTGAGGAGGAGGAAAAATGGGAAGAGAAATATACAAAGCTAGATAAGCATAAGATGGATGAACAAGAAGCTACCATAGAGGAAGATGATGAAGCAGAAGAAGAAGTGGGAGAAGAGAAGGAGGATGATGGTGAAATAGAGGAGGAAACTAAGGAAGAAACTAATGGAGATGAGGAAGAACCACAAGAGGAAGAAGGAAGGAAAAACAAAGAGGAAGAAGGAATTTAAACAGAGGGGAAATAACACAAGTAGGAGTCACCTAGGATGTCCCTAGAGGCCACTGAGAGAGTGGCAATAGCTACCCTCACTACTCTCAGCACCCCAGTCAAGTAAAAAGGAAAAATAAGGAGGCAAACACCCCTATATTTCAAAACAAGAAAGAGCACAGGAATCAAACAAGGGAAGCCAAAAATATCAAAAAAATATCCTATTGGGATTGAAGGTTCCCCTACTCAAAGAGAGAAAATTCCTTTCTCTAAGTCACCAATCACATATGTAAGGAGGCCTAATACTAAATCAACTTTCTCAAAGGGTAAGGAAATCCTACAGGATCCACAGCAAAACCTATAGGAAGAAAAAACAATCCTACAAGATACTCTGTTGAAACTACATGGAGCACAAAAATTGGAAAGCAAGGTAGGGGAGCAACAAGAAACAAAAGAGGAAGATCCAGAGACAACATAACCAATCCCCCAACCTAACTTGGACTCCTATTACCAGTTTTATTGAAGGAGGCAGGGTAATACTTCAATAATTTGCCATCCCATTGTTTTTAGAACTTGAGAAGGAGAGGGCCAGAACCCATCGATGGATGAAAATCACCAAGTCACAAGGGTTGGAATACATTGGGCACATGGAAGAGAAACTCAAATAATTGGGCAAAGAGCTAAGTGGCTTAAGGGATAGAGAAGCAATCATGAGAAGTCAAATTGAGAGAGAAAATGCATGGTTGAGGGGATAGTTGCAGGAAAGAGAGAACCAACTAGCATGTATGGCCAGCCTCTCCTTGGAGGCCATCCAGTGTAGGATGTCAGCTAATCCTATCCTCTTTTCCTTAAAGAAAAATAGCTATAGTTTTATATTAAGACACTAGCATAGAGGGTAACCATGCCATTTCAGGACTACGGGTAGTTTATTGATCTTTGTGATCAAAGTACACTAGAGGATAGGGCCAAAATGGATGAGTTTTAATTGCACAACATGGCCCTCACATACATGAATGTTTGGGACCTAATGCCAAGCTAGGAGATCTACAATTAATGGCTTTGGCATCATGGATGAACCATGAGGAGTCAAGAGATACATAGATGAAAATAATATTGGCCAGAGAGCAAAATGAACCTATTTTCATCAGGGCTAAACAATCAAATCCCATGGCCCTAATCAGCACCCATAATTTGATTGCAAATTATCCTCAGCTGGCACCTAGATATCTTGCTGCCCAAGAGCAAGAAATTTCACATTTTGAGGATATTTTTAGGCTGCTAGGAGATGATAGTATACATGCTTGCCTAAGGAGATGGAACATACTACCACACAGTTTGAAGATAAGAGAATATCACTCCCCTCAAAGGTTGAGAGAGGCACTCAACAGGACACCTATGTATAAGCAATCAATGCAAAGGTTGCAGGTCAATTGGATAGGCCTAAAACTCAGTCCACCACTACTCCTAGGGATGCTATAAGGGAGAAAAGAAGAAGAAGAAAAGAGGCAGTGGGAAGAAGTAGAAAAGAAAGTAGGCTTCTATGAACAAGAAGAAGAGACCACATCAGAAGCATGGGATGTCAAAAAGGCTACCAGAGCCATGAAGGACATGGATATTGACTAATTTTCTTAGAGGATGAGCAACACTTTTAGTAGGGGGTGATGATGAGCCTCATCATTGGGTAATTATATGGGCCTTAATTCAAATCCTAGCTTAGTCAAACCAACTATTCTCGTAACTTATTGCATACTTCTGATTATATTTTGTTTATGAGATGAGTTAGAGTTGGATATTTTTCTTTGTGGTCTAATGTGCATTTAATGCAGGATTAAAGGATAAAAGCAAGGAATTTTGGCAAATACCTTGTTCTAAACTTGAATGGGACAAGGGTTAGGAATTATAGGATGAAAATCCTCCTCATTTACTACCTCTCCATTCGAATATTCCTCCATTAGCTCAGAGTGCAAACAACCAAATCATGAGGACTAGAAGGTAGCTAAGCAAGTCAAAGACAAAGCACTAGTTTATCTTGATTTTGGGAGCTGAGCCTCCCTAATTTTAAGGAAGTCTTTGGAGACTTCAGATGTATAAGTAGAGAGGCCTAGGACCTCATTAGGATTCAGATATTTTTTATTGTAAAACTCTACCCTATTTTTGAGCTACAAGACTTGTGACAATTTTTTATGTAATCCATTGTTTTGATAATAAGAATGAGTTTTGTTTTGAGCCAGAACTGAGTTAAATCAGAGGGCTAAATCTCTTAGATTAGGGCCCAACCCTAGCAGCCAAGGCTCCTCTTTATTGTACACATATGTTAGCATAGATTCATAGTTTAATTGTTCATTTTCTTAGTAGCTGCATTTCCATTACAACATTGTAGATTAGATTAGTTGTATGTTAGTTTGCTTCCATTTGTGCCTTCTTTCAATTAGAAAATTAGCAAGGAGAAAAAGGATCACCATAAGGTTGTGAGCACGTGTCTCAACCTCACTTCCTCCCTTTGGGACCATGACTTGAGGAAGAAACCCTTCAATAGCCCCAAAAGTACAGATTTCTAGTTCTTGCATGAGCTTTGGAGTTTGTTGTCTTGATTTAGCATTTGGTTCATTTCATTATCATCTTTTTCCATTACTCCATTTCTGCAATAATATCTCACTCATGTTTTCATTCCCTTTAGCACTCTCTTCATGCATAATATAGGCAATTGATTCATGCTTTTATAGTTTATGAAATGGTATCTTGTTGCAGAGTTCTTAGAAAACACACATACTTTAAGCACAACAGGTACTTCAGGAGGGGACCTAGACTTCATCACCAACAACCACCTTCCACTTCATCCACCCCATCCATCTATTGTTCCACCATCACCCTCACTACCTTTTTTCTCATTTTTCATTAAAATTCCCCTAGATACATTAAGCGAATCTTGCCATCTATGATCTTGGATATTGACTCCTGAGTGTTCCTAGACCTTCTATCACCCCATCCCACTCATGAAACACCTTTTCGAAGATTCCCAACATCTCCAACACCTCACAATTAGCTCTCGGCCATATCCTGTAGGTTTGTTGTAATTCCTACAGGATCATCCTGTAGGTTTCTAGTACATCCTATAGGTTTTCCTAAAATGGCCTGTTTTGAGGTTGAATTGATGGGGAACCTCTAGGAAGTCACAAAAATCATCCTAGTACCCTTCCAAACCATCCAACCACTCCATAAGCCTTTTAGCCATCCTCAGTCACCTTCCATACATCTGTCACATCCTCAAGAACAATTAATTTGCATACTTGATTTTGCCTAAAAGACTAAAAAAGTGAAAATAGATCTAGTCTTGTTTTCTTTCTTACACATTAGTACAGTTTGATGCTCTTTACTTTTGTAGCTTAGATAGCAGCATTATGTTAGTGATTATTTAGAAATTCTTCTTAGCGCAACTTTTTAAATGGTTAATTAGGATATGGTGTGATTTAGAATTACATGTTGTTTTCTTCACTATTGTAGTAGTGTAGCTCTCTTAGAATAGACTTGCTCTTATTCCATCAAGGAATCAAGCTTCTTCTAACTCTATAGAGGTCTGGCTTGGAACCATTGTGGTCTCTCGCTGGATGAACAGTGACAACAGGCAAGGCCTTCATTTTACTTGTGCTTATAACGCTATCACCTCCAAGTTTGTACGAACCCTGGGTTGATAATTAAAGATGGTAGCGTAGGATTTGCAACATCCTTGCTGCAATATTGGCATTCATCAATAGGTGGGGGATTGAAACAAAAAGTTTTATCATTGCATATGAGCATCGGGTTATCAATACTATATGGAATATGGAGGATGACAATTGAACGTAGGCAAATAACTTCCACCAATTGGCTACTTTTAGTACTTCCCATTTTGGTAGATTGTTTAGAGCTCCACTAGAGGTAAATATTGTTGAGATAATTAAGGTGGCTGGCCACTTTCCCATATTTGTGGATCAAGAAGATGGAGAGGGTCTACTTTTGCTTGTTACCATGGGGGAATTAAAAGCCACCCTAAAGTGGTTCAAGAAGGATAAGAGCCTTGGACGAAATGGTTGGTCGATAGAATTTTACCTTGATTTCTTTAACATCCTTGGGAACAAGGTCCTATAGGTCATTGAAGATTGCCAGAAGAGGGGTAGGATGTATTATGCTTTCAACTCAACCTTCATTGCACTTATTCCCAAGACTGGTGACCCTTAATCTTTCAATGACTGCATGCCTATATCTCTTTGAAATTGTATCTATAAGATCATTGCAAAGATTATTTCTAATCGCCTCAAGCCCATATTATCAGAGCACATATCCCCAAAAAAAATTTCATTTCTTGATCATCATCAGATACATGAAACTATGGGCATAGCGCAGGATTCCCTACACTCCATCAGAACTAAGAAACTTAAAGGTATGGTCCTCAAGGTTGATCTAGCTAAAGCATTTGACTGCACCAACTGGCTCTATATTTGAATGCTATTGACTCATATTGGCTTCCCTCTATCTTTCATTCAATGGATTATGTGTTGTATATATAATATTTCATACAGTGTCCTGATCAATGGCTCAACATCATCATTCTTCCATGCAGAGAGAGGCCTTAGAGAAGGATGCCCACTCTCACCTCTTCTTTTCTTACTGATCATGGAAGGACTGATCCGCCTCATTATTATGGACAGAAGATAGGGCAAACAGTTTGGCATCAAGATTATAAATAATTGTATTCTCACCCACATGCGATTTTTTGATGATATTCTCATCTTTTTGAATGGATCATTGGGGGATACCATTGCATTTGCTACTGCTTTTCGATCATTTTGTTTTGCCACTTGTATGGAGTGAAAGCAACATAAGTCCGCTTTATCTACTATTGTATGCACACCCAATGAGATACACTCCGCACTACAACAATTCCCATTCACCTCTTTTCATTTTGATGATGGCCTAAAATATTGGGGTTTTTGGTTAAAATCTGCCAATCACCGGATCGCAGACTAGGTTTAGCTAGTGGCCAAAATTGAAATGAGACTAAATATTTAGCACCATAGATGGATCTCTAAGGTGGGTCGACTTATTCTTATCAAATTGGTCCTAGAAGCTACTCTGGTATAATGGATGCCACTTGCTTGGATATCGAAAGGCAAGACCAGCAAAATACAATAGATGTGTTGTAGATTCATCTGGAGGGGAAAAATGAAGGGCACATATTTGCTTGGGCTAGCTGGGAAAAGATTGCACTTCCCAAAAAGTGGGGGGGGATGGGGTCTGAAAAGACTAGAAATATTTGCTAGTGCCTTGGCTGCAAAATTGGGATGGAATTTACTCACCTCAAGAAATCTTTGGGTCGAGGTTGTCTCTCAGAAGTATATCTTCCACTCCATCTTCTTGACTTGATCAGCCTCCCATCCTAGGATAGAGAAAATATATCAACGGTATGGAGGGTGGTTGTAAACACACTATAATATATCAGGGATGGAATGACATGGAAGATTGGTAATGACAGTCAAGTACATATTGGTTTGGACCCATGGATAGGCTGTGGAAACGCATATCAACTTCCCCAGGAGCTAATTCACCAAATCTTAACCACGGGCTTCACTACCTTGGCACATATTGTAGATTAGGATAACACTAACATCTTCAGACAAGCTTGGAAATAAATTGATACACTGGGCATTCCCCATAACTGGCAGGTCAATTAGAATTCTTACATTAATTCATTGATTGAATCACACGTAAGGGTAACTGATGGGGAGGATGTTCTTAATTGGTATTTCTTTCCAAATGGGAAATTTTTGGCTTGATGGACCTGGACCCAAGTTCAACATTAATCAACCAAGAAAATCCCTACACTATTGGCCCTTTCAGCATCAGCACACAAAGCACGGACCGAAGTTCACCCGAAGTAGTATTGGGGGATGTAGGAACCAAGTTTTTTCACCCTAAGATGGTCGTGATGTCAGTCTATACCTCCTGATCTAGCCTTCATATAGATCGATAAGCCTTTAGGGCTTATCAATGTTCCTTCTCTTCTATCCTTCATTACCTCTGCGAAGGTACTCAACTGATCTTCACGTAGCCCTAACCTGAGGTCTAGGCACTTACATGCCTCTATGATTGAGCTACTCTATAAGTTCCCAAATTATCTTAAGGGTTACTTAATCTACCATGCATTTACAGTTACCGTTGCGTAATCCTTTATTCTTGCTTGTGTTCAATTAGCAAATATAATCAGATACATTCGTGCATCAAATAAGCATTATAATGTAAACCTAGATCGTAACATAATATAATCAGATGCATTAAATAGAGACAAAATACACTTTGAATGCAGAATAATTCTCTTTATTGATATCTCAAGTTCAGTATAGACTCTATTCGCCTTGCGCACACAGCTGCACATGTCCATGCACTCAGTTGTAGACTTCCACCCTAGCTCTCTATGCACTCAGTTGTAGAACCTCTACCTATGCTAAGACTCTAGAACACTTAGAACTTCTTGCCCCAAAATCCTTCTTACCATTACCCCTTTTCTCCCTTAGACTCTTCTAAGTTTCCTTTTTTATACAATCCCATGGTTCGCAGACCATCGGTAGATTTTTACATCTGACATGAGACTTCAAAAAACAAGAGCAGACAACCCTTTGACCTCTTCACACTTCGTGACCACAAAATGCGGAGCCTTTACATTTTTATTACAAACTTTGAGCCTTCTACCCCAAAACATGGGCTTTTGGCTCCAAAACTGGCTCTTGGGGGAACTCGTTCCTAACAAGGCCCCAACACAAACATGGTGATGCAACCTCGAGTCACTCTACGAGCACAAAGATCTTGACATGAAGATCCCCCAGATTGACCTATAGAACTACTACCTCAGTGGTGCACTGTGCGACTGCCTACTTTATTTGCCCCCCCCCCCCCACTCCATTTGGTTGTTTTTTCATCGTCAAATCATGAACAATGACTTTAACAAATGCTTTCTAGCTAACCTGTGTAGTTTTATCCCAAGTAGTGTAGCCTTCTGCGCATTCTTGTGGTCTCTGTGACATCTCCTCATTCTGCGTAGTTCCCTGACCCGGGCAGTGTAGTTTATAGTCCCGCACCTCCTTTCAGCTGCCTGGAGTGCTAAGATTGTGCTTCCTTCATATAATCACCTAGTCAGATCACTAGTGTATGGCTTCAATTGACTACCATTCAATTTTCCTAGGAAGGACTCCCCATTTAACTTAACCAACTGAATTTCTCCACTGTTTGTAATCTCTTTGATGACATAGGGCCCCAACCAGTGCATCCTAAATTTTCCTAGAAATTTATCAAACTTTTTGTCATAAAGAAAAACTAGATCATTTACCTGGAAGGTGTGTATTTTAATGTGCCAACCATGCCATGCCTTTTCGTGCACCTTTGAACTTGTTGATGAAATCTAGCTAGAAAACAGTCCTCTTCAAGCTCTGCTAGTTGCACAAGACTCTCTTCCAAGGCTCCGTAGTCTGCCATTCCTATGAGTGCGGCTATGCATAGACTAGGTACAATGTATTCCATCGGAATCACAACTTCTACACCATACATGAGTCTGAAATGCATTTTCCCAGTCAACTTCTTACAAGTCATTCTGTAGGCCCATAAGACTGTTGGTATGCACATATCCCAATCACTTCTTTGAGCATTGTAGACCTTTGTCAGTGTGTTCTCTAGTATTTTATTGAATTCTTCCATTGTCCCATTGGCTTGCAAGTGATAAGGCATGCTCCTCTGATGATACACCTGAAATTCTTCCATCAACGAGCTAATTTTTTTCATTAAGGAAGTGCGTACCGCGATCGCTCATCAAGATCTTTGGACAGCCAAATCTCATCAATATGTATTCAAAAAGAAACCTTACTGCTATTGCACCGGTACAATCCTTCACAGGCTACACCTCTGTCCATGTGGTCAAGTACTTTATCGTGGTGATGATGTACCACGCACCTGTTTTCTTTCCCGGGGATAGAATTGGTCCCACAAAGTCAATCACCCATTTCTCGAATGGTTGTAATGTCACCTACGGTGTCAATTGTAGTTCATCCCTTCACAATGGCCTGCTAGTCCTCTGACATGCGTCATAGGCCCTACAATATGCTTTCGTGTCCTTATGTAGAGTTGGCCACCTCAATCCATCACATAGAACCTTTTGTGCTGTCACTTTTCCTGCATAATGTCCTCCTACAGCTCCTCCATGGGCCTCCGCGAGGATGCTTCTCTACTCAAATTCAGGTACATAGCGTCGAAATATTTCGTCAGACCCCATTTTGTATAGATGTCCTGCAATGACAGAAAAGTCTGCTTCACACTACTAACTCCTTCTGCTAGCTTGTATACCATTTTGGAGTAGTCCTTGTTGTCAGGAATTGTATGATATCCTCAAAGTGACTGTCGGCAATGCATACCACAAAGAGTTGCGCGTTAGGAATTCCTTCGTCCAAATTAGTGGGCTCCTCTCCCATTTCAATGCATCATAAATGGTCTGGTCTCGCATTCAATCATCTAGGCTTCAAAATAACTTCAAAATCATACTCTTGAAATAATAACAACACCTACAGATCTTCCCCCCCAACACAGGCTTATTAACCAGGTATTTTAATGTAGAATGATTCGTATACATCTTAAAATGTCCACCCAGAAAATAGTGCCTAACTTTCGGAGTGCATATACCATGGCTAGTCCTTCGCACTGTGTAGTGGAATAGTTCTTCTGATCCTTGGATAGCTTCTTGCTAGAAAATTCTATAGGATGTTCCAATTCCCCCTCGCCCACCTGTCTCAACACAACCCCCAGTGCGATACATGAGGCATCCACATGCACATGAAATTTCTTCTTTCAACACATCCAAGCTCTTTTGGCATTCAACACTCCAACATAATGTAGCATCCCTTCTCAACAACTTCTCCATGGGCGCGGTGATCTGGAAATAGCTCTTGATGAACTTCCTATAGTATCCAGTATTCCCTAGGGTCGCGTGCAGCTATTTCACATTCCTTGGCACCTCTAAGTTAATTATCACTGCGATCTTCGTGGGGTCTACCATCAATCCTTGTTTGCACACCACATGTCCTAGTAGGATCCTAAAGGGGACACAAAATAGACACTTCTTCAAATTGAGCATGATCTAGTACCTTCAACATGTATCTAACATTAATTGCAAGCTTGCCACATGACTCTTGACCAATCCAAACACTGTCTAATTGTTAAAGTACACTTCTAGGAACTTATGAATGACGTCTTTGAAAACTGCAATGAGTACGTGTCAAAACATGGTTGGTGCATTCTTCAACCCAATTCCATCGCAAAGGTCATCTTGATTCTATCTTCAGGCGTGATTTTGATATGATGATACCCAGAGAACCCATCAGTGAAAGAGTATGCTTCTTGGCCGCCTACATTATCTAGGACTTCATCAGTGAATGGGGTTGGGAAGAGGTCATGCACGCAAGCATCATTCAGCTTCCATAGATCCATGCATATCCTTATTTCTTATTTTTCTTTTTTTCCTGAACCACTAACAGGCTTACCCAATCAGACTCTTCTACTAGTTCAATAATTCTAGTCGCGAGCATCTTATCCAATTCAGCGCGAACCCTTTCCTTATACTTAGCATTAAGGCAGTAAGGTAATTGTTTTATAGGCTTCACATCTGGTTTCAGGGTGATGTTCATGACACCCAGGTCTCCTATTATCCCTTTTATATCAAAGAACTTTGTGGGGAACACATCCTGATATTCACGGAGGAGCTCAGCAACCTTGTCTACTGTCGCATCATCCCAATAGTCCCCAACTTTTGCAAATTTTGGTTCTGCCTCTATGCCAATATTGACTTTCTTGGTTTTCAGTGGTGCGTGTTTATTCAATTTAGTATGTCCTAAATTGCTACATTAATTATCAATCCGAAAGTCATAAACTGATGAAGTGTGGTGCACTATATGTGCAAGACAACCTCTTTCTTACTTTTTATTATTTTCAATTTTGTTTTGGGGTTTTGTCTTTGTTTGTCTCCTAATGAAAATGGAAATCCTATTCCTAAGTTTTAAGAATACTTTAGAGGGCAAGTATGGATGTAGATTTAAGACAAGGTTTTATGTCCCTTATGATAACTTCCATAACTCAGCACTTCAAAAGATCTCAAAACATGCTAGTGATAAAATTAGTTCTTGAACAAGAATGTAAATATGCAGCTACTTAAATCAAACAAAAGATGAAATACTAATCATGAAATCACTGTCCCTACTACCCTTTAAAATACAAAAATAAAATCTAAACTATTGCACTCAAACAAACCAAAAATTGCAGACTAATGAAAGTAAAATCAATTTACTTCACTTATAATCTGATAGCTCGCCAAGTAGCTTTTCAGGGTTAAGCCATGGCTCCAAAGATAATGTCAAATAACATGAAGAATTTATATTTGAATTACCTACTTGGAGATTAATGAAAGTAAAATCAAATCACTTCACTTATAATCTGATAGCTTGCCAAGTAGCCTTTCGGGGTTAAGCCATGGCTCCGGAGATAACATCAAATAACATGAAGAACTTGATATCTAAACTACCTACTTGTAGAATGAAAGTAAAATCAAATCACTTCACTTATAATCCGATAGCTCACCAAGTAGCTTTTTGGGGTTAAGCCATGGCTCCGGAGATAACGTCAAATAACATGAAGAACTTGATATCTAAACTACCTACTTGCAGAATGAAAGTAAAATCAAATCACTTCACTTAGAATTCGATAGCTCGCCAAGTAGCTTTTTAGGGTTAAGCCATGGCTCCGGATATAACATCAAATAACATGAAGAATTTGATATCTAAACTAGCTAATAACAACAAATAAATAAGACTGAAATCAAAGCATAATTGAAATTGAAAAACTTAAAAACAAAGTTCAACAGAGAGGCCAATCTCATGTCACTATTTGATGCAAAAATTATTTAAAAAAGCTCGAGCATGACCTATCCTGAAACACACTGCTCAGTGTTAGCAAAAGTATGCAATGCTGGAAAATCATGTACAGGAATGAAAGGTTAACACCATAAATGAATTATGAAACACATACAGTTAAACAAACTATGGAATATATACAATGGAAATAAGAAAACGATGCATGAAAACTTTATAGAAATGAAAAATAAAACCTCAGCCAGCAAGGGCCCTCTACACAGCCTTTGGTTAATAAGATTTCAACCCAAAATTACGCTCAAACAATCATAAGAAACATAATCTTTATATTGCAAAATAGAGGAAATGTCTTCTTGTTACAACCGCAAGACTAATGCTACAGCAACAATATAAAAACTAACAACAAGGCTAACTATTTGCATTTGCAAACGTGTTATTTATAGAGGAAATTGTATAACTATTTCTCCGCAAGGAATCTTCAGTAGAGGACACGTAAAAAGACAAAACATGTGAGCTTAGCGTCTTGGTTGCCATGCTCATTCAATCTACAAAAGGTGGATGTTGGATTTGCATCATGGAGATGGTCTGCAATTATCAAGAGGGATCCACGGATCTAGGAATGGTCTCGGACCTTTCACGTGCTAAAAATAGAGACCTATTTGCTGTAGGACTCCTTGTTTGACCATCCTTTGACCAAGGCTTTCCTTTACGAATTTGACTGAACAGATAGGACCTTGTCCATGTCCAGATCATTCCTAAATTGCCCATGTGACTCGTTTTACTTTCCGACACATGTAACCTATAGATCAATAAAAATAGCTACAGAATCGTGAGTCAGCTACGGAAAGTGGTTGCATTCTACATAAGATGAGAAAAATCTAAGTCAAATAGCAAACACAAAAGTATAGTTAGAAAACCACTTAAATGCACTCCTAGAATCAATATGTAATGATCTTTGATAGCTTATGAGGCACTGGTGTGGGAAAAAGGTCTAGGAAAGTATGTAGAAGAGAGGTAGTTTTAGGGCTCAACATACCCCCACTATGAAGGTGTTGCATGTCCTCGTACAACCAAAACTGTGACCATCCTCCCTTCAATTCTTTTGTTCTGAGACCTCTGCTAATACATCTAGCCTTCTTTTCTTCTTCCTTAGTATCACTGTCATCCTGGGCTTCCTCATTAGGCACCTGTATTTGAGGTTGATAAGGGCTCTGCTCAACCTCCTGCTCTTTTTCTTCAATTTCCTATTTTTCTTCTGCCACAATCCAAGATGCAACATGGTGTTGTCATGGATAATTTTATCCAACCTGCTATGTTCTTTCAATGTTTCATTTTCCCTTTTGATGTGTCTATTTAGGGCTTCTAGTTCAAAACTTCCTGTTTTAGTGATTGGATTAAAACTTCCTGGGCTGTATTAGACTAAGTAGATGAGGGCCTTGGTCTGTTGTAGTTTTCTCCAATGATTCAATAAAGTCATACATTTCTTGCTGAGTTGGATCTATTCTAGGTGTAGCCTTTCTTGGACTGACCTCAAAATCTGGTTGAGAAAAAGGAGAATGTTGTGAGCTATGGTCAGGAGGGATTGTTGGTGATTGTTCTGGTGTTTCCCCTCCTAAGTCTATGAAGTGGGCCCCTTTAGTTTTCACTTTCTTCAATTTACCTTTAAGTCTGGAGCTCCTCCTTAGATGCTGTGAGCTGGTGTCTCCTTTCTCTACACTCTGCTTTTCTTTCCCTTTTTCCTTTGCTTTAGTTGATTGTTCTTTGAGGTGGATTAGTCTTTCAGAAAGTATCTGATCCTCTTCCGAGGAAGGTTTTGGGGCTTGGTAGACATCTTCAACATTTCATTCCCCTTTAGTTTCACTTGCTTCCTAACCTCAGCCAAAGTTTCAGATAGC
The DNA here is from genome assembly GCA_000404065.3 of Pinus taeda. Taxonomy (NCBI): domain Eukaryota; kingdom Viridiplantae; phylum Streptophyta; class Pinopsida; order Pinales; family Pinaceae; genus Pinus; species Pinus taeda. The sequence goes on from APFE030728245.1 coordinate 21,027, forward strand.
TTTTATTCCTTACTAGTTTCTTTAGCTATGCTAGTAGGAGTATCCTGAATGTTTACACTTATTTTTCTTCTCCTACTTTTCCTTGCTGAGCTACCTTCAGGTGTTTCAGGTCGGTCCTGAAAGAAGTTTCTAACCAAGAACTGTTCCCAAGTGTCCTTTCTTTCCTTCAATTATTTTTCAATCAAAATTTTAACAAGGCCGTGATGGTAAAGGTGAGGCTCTACATCATCAAGATTCTTTTATACAGTTGTGGACATCTTTTTCAGGCTACTCAATAGGAAATAAGGCAAATTCATGGTTTGATTTTGCAAAAAATTCATTAGTAACGTGATGTGGTACATGTACATGGACCCAAACCTTCCTTCACACGTAATAAATTTCTGAATTATCAATAATAAACTAGTCCACTTTTCTTCTAGAGCAGAGACAGGGATTCCACATTTGAAAATGGTTATATCCATACTTGGGTTATGCAAAATAATCCTCCAGACCCTCTCATCAAAGTATTTGTTTTTGAACCCTTGTTCTCCCTCTTGTGGGAGCTCTGTTGCTGCTGCAATGGATGCCTCTGTGATTGAAAATTTGATATCTCCAACCTCAATTTCCATGCCATTAAAAGACCCTTGCAAATGTCTTTGTGACTTCTTTATCGTGACCTCTGAATTTGTGGATAAATTGCAGCCATTGTGCTTTCGTTGATATGATTTTTAACTATGGATAACCATCCATGAATTTAGGCCTGTCTAGCTCTGTTCTTACTAGAAGGCCCATTCCTTCCTCCTGCTTTGGAAATACCTCTATAAGTGATGGACTGTAAGTGATGGATTGACAGAGGTGGAATAGTTTTGTGAGCAGAAGATGGAGGAGGATCAGTAATTACAAAATAACCAGAAGGAATACAGAGTATGTAATGAAATTGAGTTCATGGAGCGGAGAGTTGTATAAACAGACCAGTACTCCCAATCATAAACTCAATGGGCGGGTATGGAAATAGAATGAGTCTGGGCAGAATTTTGAATTAAAAGGCTATGTAGTGGATGTTAGAAAAATCATAAATGACTGCGGAGTTGTGCGGCAAAGGAGAGCCGTGGTCAAATAGGATTTTTTCTTCATAATTAACCGGTTCAACAGGTGGAATGCAGACGTACAATTAAGTACGAGTTAGATTCGGAAGAAGATCATGAGGCCGTTGGACATCGATGAAAAGTTTGTGGGGGAATCATACAAAGGCCATGGAGGAGTTATGGAAGCTATCAATTCAAATCATTACACATAATGGAGCTGGTGGTTTCACAACTATACAAATTATGCGTTTTAAAATGCTATTTGAAATTAATTTTGCTCATACCTTAGAATCTTACCACCTCTGTTCACTGACCTTTGATTAGCTGCTTCTTGTTGGTGCTTTAGATGCTAACATCTTCAAAATATCTTCCTCTTCCATACCTGCATTTGGTTTTCATCATTATTTCGCTAACATCTGTCTGTCACTGCAGAGTAACAGAGTATTAGCTGCGGAATCAAAAATCAATTGCGGAATCGGTCTTCAGCTGTGGAATCAGAATTTGGCTGCGAAAACTGACATAGTGGGCATAAGACTTGGTGAAGTGATTGGAGATGGATGGAAATGAATGATGATTGAATGAATGATATATGAAAACTGGACATGAAAGGAGTTTTATTGGCGAATTGTGATGGTGAAATGAAGCGAAGTGAAATGACATGAAATGGAACAATTATGAATGAAGTGAGAGGGATTTTTTTGGAAAATATAGGGCGTCAGAAGTTTCTGATTTTCGCCGTATATTTTCTATATAAGACTTCCAATCAGTGATTGGTTTTTAGGCTTATACAAAATTAGTATTATTATTATTATCATTTTTAAGAAACAATGAAAAGAACAAGGACTGGGCTGGTGGAGAAGAAGGATTCTTCTTCGCCAACCTTATTGCAGAATTATCTTGACAGACTTTGACAAATTCCTCCTTTGAGAGTGGCTTATGATAGATCTTCAATCTGTGACCATTCATAATGAGAGGAGTTTGATACTCATCAATGGTTTTGATTCTTATCGCTCCATTACTAAAAACTTTGTCAATATCATATGGCCCAAGCCAATGAGTCTGAAATTTACCTTTGAAATCTTTGAACTTGGAATCAAATAGCAATGCCCAATATCCTTCTTGAAACTTTTTCTCCTTGATGTATTTGTCATGCCACTTAGATCTTTGATTTTGAACTAGATCAGTTCTTAGGATTGCTTCTTGTCTGATCTCATCTAGTTCATTCAACTACTCCATTCTATGCTTTTGATCTTCCGATAGATCCATTTCCAATTGAACTGTCATCTTGAAGGTCTTAACTTGGAACTCAATGGGGAGCAGAACTTCTTTCCCATAAACAAGTTCATAGGGAGAATGTCTTGTTGTGTTCCTCCATGTAGTTTTGTAGGCCCATAAGGCTTCAGGAAGCCTTTCTGCTCAATCCCTTCTATATAAATGAGCAGTCTTGGTAATTATGCCTTCAATTACTTTGTTTGTGGACTCTACTTGACCATTTTCTTGCGCATGGTAAGGAGTAGATATTCTGTGCTTGACCTTGTACTCTTCCATAAGCTTCTCCACCATTTTGGATGTGAATTGACCTCCCTGGTCTGTCACAATTTCTCTTGGAACACCAAAGCGAGTAAAAATATCCTCATAAAGAAAACTAACAACTGAATGATCAGTAGCAAAAAATTATGCTTTGGCTTCTACCCATTTAGTGACATAATCAGTACATACCAATATATATTTTTTCTATTTAGATGGTGGATTAATAGGTCCAATAAAGTCTAAAGCCCATTTTTCAAAGGGTTTGATGAGTACCTATGGTTGTAATGGCATCTCATTCGAGAGGGTAGGTTTCCCTACTCTTTGGTAGCTGTCACACCTTTTGACATATTGTTTTGCATCTTTGAAGAGGGACGGCCAATAATATCCTAAAGAAAGGATTTTATAGGTTGTCATTTTGTCAGCAAAATGTCCACCGCACGGTTCATCATGACATGCTTTGAGAATATCAGGAATTTCATCTTCCTTGACACATCTTCTAATCACAAGATCTGGCCCTGTTTTAAACAATTCGTTAGAAATCCATGAATATTTTGAACTCTCCTGAATAATATTTCTTCTTTCACTAGGAAATAAATGCGGAGGTAGTTTCCCTGTAACCAAATAGTTAGCTATATCTACATACCAAGGAGTCTTAGTAGTTACTGCAAATAAATATTCATCAGGAAACTTGTCCTCTACAGGAGAATCTTCTTTAGTATTCTGAATCCTAGACATGAAATCAGCTACTGTGTTTTGTTTCCCTGGTCTATCTAACACAGTAATATTGAATTCCTGTAAAAGTAGGAGCCACCTTGTAACTCTGCCATTAGTAATGGGTTTGTTCATTAGATATCTAATTGTAGAATGATCAGTATGAATAAAAGTTTTGTAGCCTGTTATATAATGTCTGAACTTATTGATTGCATGAACAACAGCTAAGAACTCTTTTTTAGTCACAGTATAATTCAACTTAGTGGGAGTCAAATTTTTATTGGTATAGTAAATGGCATAAGGAACTAAATATTTTTGTCCCAACACAGCCCCTAGAGCTGTATTTGAAGCATCTGTATAAATATGGAAAGGAAGCTTCCAATTTGGTCCTCTCAAGATAGGCACTTCAGATATTCTTGTTTTCGAAGCTTCAAATGCTGATTCACAATCAGGACTCCATTTGAATTCACAATCTTTTGTAAGTAGTTTAAAGAGTGGAGATGTTATTTTGGTGAAGTTTTCTATAAATATTCTATAATATCTAGTAAATCCCAGAAAACTTCTGACATCTTTTTGACAATTTGGAATCATTAACTTGGAGATGACTTCAACTTTTGATCTGTCAACTTTAATCCGATCCCTTGAAATATGATGTCCTAAAACAATACCTTCAGTAAACATCATAATGTAGGAATTTACAGGGTAAGTTCCTCAGACAAAACACCAAAAGGACACGGCTCACAAATAGATCACAGATCAATACACCAGTATTTTCACGTGGTTAAAACCCTCAGAGAGGGAAACAGTCCACGGCCTGCGCCAACATGGCTACTACAGGCAATTTATTAATAAA
>APFE030728245.1:29549-79339 GCA_000404065.3 Pinus taeda
GCTACTACAGGCAATTTATTAATAAAAGAATGAAAATTTACATAAGCTTCTCTCATGCACGGTGAACCTACAAATGACCCTCCATGCGCTTAAAATAGAATTCATGGACCAATCGGGTGTCAAGACACGAATCAAGTGTCGGTAATACCGAGGAGAGAATGAACCGTCGGATCACTACATATCGTGACCGTCGGATTGTAAGTTACAAAATGTACAACGGTAAAGAAACACACTTATACCTAACTCTATACTAGACCAAGTTGAACTTAACTATTTCCTATGTGTCGGAATATCCTAACACATAAAGCATTTTTCATGGCTTAATGAAAGGTTTGCTTCTTTACATCTTATAAGGACTTTTTCCAAATTTTCTAATGCCTCTTCAAACGAATTACCATAAACTATAAAATCATTCATATATACCTCTACACAATCATGGATTAGATCAGAAAAAATTCCTAGTACTACTCTTTGGAATGTTGCGGGTGCATTACATAATCCAAAAGGAAGCACTTGATAAGCAAAATTTCCCCATGTATAGGTAAATGTGGTCTTATCCTGATCCTTAGGTGCTACCTGAGTTTGATTATAACCACTAAAATCATCCAGAAATGAAAAGTACTTTTTGCCTGCTAATGTATCTAATACTTGATCGATAAAGGGTATAGGAAAGTGATCCTTCAAAGTTGCTTTATTCAATTTCCTGTAATCAATGCACACCCTCCATTTACCATTCTTTTTGGGTACTATAACCAAGGGAGAAACCCATTGGCTATCTGAAATTGGGTAAATGAATTTTACATTGAGTAGTTTTTGGAGCTCTTCTTTCACAATCTCCCTAAGATTTGGATTCATCCTTCTCTGAGGTTGTCTGATTGGTCTACTGTTTTCCTCGATATAGATATGATGGATGTAAGTATTAGGGTCAATACCTTCCATATCAGTATACTCCCATGCAAATGCAGCAGAATGTTTTCGCAAGATTCTGGTTAGCTCTTCCTATTGTAACTTTTCCAATTTTTTGTTGATATTCAATGTTTTACCTGGAAAAATTTCAACTGTAGAACTACCAAACTCTTCCATAAAGTAAAGAGACATTTTCCTTGATGAAAAATATTCAATATAAGAATCCAACTGAAATTGTGTGTGGTCATATTCTAAAGATGATTCAAAATTTTCTAATGTGTTCAAAATTTGACTATCTTCACTAACTTCAGAGATAGTAAAGACAAGTTATATAATATCTTCTTCATTGACCCATTCATTGTCTCCTAGTTCTGTAATTGCTTTTGCTGGAGGATACAAATTGAATTTCTTTGTTGAACTACCATCAGAAATGTACATATCCCCAAATCTACAACTCATGAAAGCATTAGTTGTGGCTAGCCAAGGTCTTCCTAAGATGAGTGGGTGCCCTCCTACATTACTCTTGGGAATCAAAATCATGAAATCTACTGGATATTCCCAAGAATCTAAGGAGAGTGAAATATCTTCTAACACACCATCTAGTTTGATTATTGATCTATCTGCAAGTTGCAGTAAGGTGGGTGTAAAAAGAAGATTAGGAAGTTTAAGCTATTACAAAATCTGTCTACTCATAATGTTTATAGTAGATCCTAAGGTCAATCAAAGTATTTGGAATTTCTATCCCATTTATGTGTGTCTTGACAATTGGACTACCTGGATCCACATATTTCTGCATGGTAATCTTTCCCATCATGATATCTGCAATTTTTCCTACCAGGTAGATTCTTTTTGTATCTCTTGATTTCCTACTTGGTCTTTTGAAACTCAACTCCTTTATTGTTTTTGTTAGAATAGGAATCTCTCTAATGGCTTGTAGCAAGGGAATCTTGATACAAACATTCTTTAATTCATCTAGAAAAACATAATTAGGCAACAAGATTTGTTTTTCCACCCCTTTGTCAATCTGTAATCTTTCAGGGAAAGGAGGCATGGATGAAGATGTAGGTTTCTCAACTCTAGGAGTTGTGGGGGTTGACTCTTTTTGTTTTTCTTTTTGAATGATTGGGTTTTGAAGGGATGCCTCCTCAAAACCTTTATTGACTTTAAGAGAATCCTCCTCAGAGGCATCTTGCTCTTGAACATCTATAGAAGGTTTTTCCTTTTCTAAAACTCTACGGGATCTGAGTTGAACATCATTAAGAGGAACAATCATATAGGTAGGAAATTGTTGTCCTTCTACCATGTAAGCATTCTGAGTATTTTTGTTGTTGGGATTTGGTAATAGCTAGACTGGTAGTTGATTTTTCTTTTGTTGAAATGGAAGCAAGAGTTGAGAATTTGGATTTTGTTGAGAAAGTTGGTGTTGTGGAAATGGCAATGAAAGTTGTGGGTTTTGATTTGAAAGTTGTGTATTTTTTTGTTGATTTTGAAAAGATGGAGGATATTGATAAAATTGAGCAAATCTCCCATAAGGATTTTGTACCCCTTGGCCAATGATTGGTATGGATTTTGAGGTTGGGGCCAAGGTTGTTGCCAAGAATTCCAATTTGGTGGGAGTTGAAAATTCATAGGATTGTTAAATCCTTGATTTTTTTGTCCTTGCCAAGTTCTTATTGAAACAAAACAAAGGGATTCTACTGAATTTGGATCTTCCTAACAGATAGCTTTGAGCCCAGGAATTAAAGGACAGTCCTTGGTCTCATGACTTTCTGAGAAAATCATACATGTTTCTATAACTTTTGCATCCAAGTGACATTCCCTTATAGCATGTTTGTTTCTACATTTTGGGCAAAAGATGGCCAAGGCATCAACTTATACTTTCTACTTGTTTTGAATTTTAAGGGTGTCTAGTTGTTCACTAAGGCTCCCTAGAATATCAGTTTGGAACTCATCAAGCATATTGCCAATCTCTGCCCTACTTACTGATCCAGTTGCAAATTTGTTTACTCTAATAAGAGAAGGATCTCTAGACCCTTTTCCAGTTTTAGATTTTCCCCTTGAGAGATGGACACATAGTTTTTCTATGTCACGTAGTGGAAGTTGAGAAATGTCTCCCTTCCCCATCATGCTTAAAATATCTATCCATTCATCTCTAATGGATTTTAATAGAAGGGATTTCAAGGTTTCCTCATCTAAATTACTCATTTTCACTCTCTTTAAGTTGTATTGAAATATTTCAAGTAAATCCTCCAAGTTCTCATCTTCTTTTTGCATCATTTTGAATACCTCATCCTTATGATTAGTGGGCATACAATAATCTAGATATCTATCCAAAAACGTTTCCTTCATTTCATTCCAAGTTCTAATAGATTGAGTGAATAATCCAATAACCATTTCAAAGCAACTCCTTTCAGTGTTGAAGGAAACAGTTTGAGTTTTTGAGAGTCTTCCATATAGTCATAGGTTCGGCACAAGACTTCAAACTCAAATAGAAATGTTTTAGGATCCTCACTTCACAACCCATAAAAGTTTGGGAGGATAGATGGAGAAATTTTTTTCATTGTTGTATGGGTTTCCTCATTGGCTATAGGGAATCCAAATGAGTTATCGCCTTCCCTATTTCCCCCATTATTACCTCTACCTCCTCCATTGTTACCTCCATTGTTTCCTCTACCACCACCTCCATTATTTCCTATACCTCTACCTCTACCCCCTCCCCCAAATAGGGAATACTCCCCATCCAATACTTCTTCTACCATGATAGTTTCCTTAGGGTATTCTGGTTCTTCTATTAATGGCTAATGAGAGAGATTCTCTTCCTTTCCTTATTCTCTAGGCGATTCTACTTCTTCAACTACAATATGTTCCCCTATAGAAGTGAAGAAAGGTTCTTCTTCTAGATCAGATTTAGTAGATAGTGTGGGAGAATCTTCTAATTCAGTTGCTGCCCCTTGAATTCCAAGAATCCTAAGGCTGGGAGTATGAATATGGGATGAAGGTGTATCTTGTCTATGCCTTGAAGTAGCTGGAGTTGTGAAAATCAAACTTTTGGCCCTAGCTATAAACCTTCCCCTAGAATCTCTTGCTCTATGCATGTCATTTATTTTATTTTATTTTTTTAGTGATTTTTTTAGTCGGGCTAATAATTCTCTTTCTAATCTTCCAGATCACACTAGGTGCAAGAAGAGAGCATACTCAAGAAATTATTGAACTAATAACTCTCTTTTCTGATCCTCCAGATCACACTAGGTGCAGGAGAAGAGCATACTTCAAGAAGTTATCAATTTTTCCCTCTTTTTTATGTAAGAGATCGGCTACCTAGTTACACTTCCCTGACAATGGCGCCAAAATGTTTAGTCAATTTAGTATGTCCTAAATTGATACATTAATTATCAATCCAGGAGTCGTAAACTGATGAAGTGTGGCGCACTATATGTGCAAGACAACCTCTTTCTTACTTTTTATTATTTTTAATTTTGTTTTGGGGTTTTGTCTTTGTTTGTCTCCTAATGCAAATGGAAATCCTATTCCTAAGTTTTAAGAATACTTTAGAGGGCAAATATGGATGTAGATTTAAGACAAGTTTTTATGTCCCTTATGATAACTTCCAGAACTCAACACTTCAAAAGATCTCAAAACATGCTAGTGATAAAATTAGTGCTTGAACATGAATGTAAATGTGTAGCTACTTAAATCAAATAAAAGATGAAATACTGATCATGAAATCACTGTCTCTGTTTCCCATCTAAATACAAAAATAAAATCTAAACTATTTCACTCAAACGAACCAAAAATTGCAGACTAATGAAAGTAAGATCAATTTACTTCACTTATAATCCGATAGCTCGCCAAGTAGCTTCTCAGGGTTAAGACATGGCTCTGGAGATAATGTCAAATAACATGAAGAATTGATATCTGAATTACCTACTTGCAGATTGATGAAAGTAAAATCAAATCACTTCACTTATAATCTGATAGCTTGCCAAGTAGCTTTTCGGGGTTAAGCCATGGCTCCGGAGATAACATCAAATAACATGAATAAATTGATATCTAAACTACCTACTTGTAGAATGAAAGTAAAATCAAATCACTTCACTTATAATCCTATAGCTCGCCAAGTAGCTTTTTGGGGTTAAGCCATGGCTCCAGAGATAATGTCAAATAACATGAAGAACTTGATATCTAAACTACCTACTTGCAGAATGAAAGTAAAATCAAATCACTTCACTTATAATCTAATAGCTCGCCAAGTAGCTTTTCGGGGTTAAGCCATGGCTCTGGAGATAACATCAAATAACATGAAGAATTTGATATCTAAACTAGCTAATAAAAACAAATAAATAAGGCTGAAATCAAAGCATAACTGAAATTGAAAATCTTAAAAACAAAGTTTAGAAGAGAGGCCAATCTCATGTCACTATTTGATAAAATAATTATATGAAAAAGCTCGAGCATGACTTATCCTGAAACACACTAATCAATGTTAGCAAAAGTATGCAATGCTGGAACATCATGTACAAGAATGAATGGTTAACACCATAAATGAATTATGAAACACATACAGTTAAACAAACTATGAAATATATACAATGGAAATAAGAAAATGATGCATGAAAACTTTACAGAAATGAAAAATAAAATGTCAGCCAGCAGGGGCCCTCTGCACGGCCTTTAGTTAATATGCTGTCAACCCAAATTTACACTCAAACAATCATAAGAAACAGAGTCTTTATATTGAAAAATAGAGGAAATGTCTTCTCGTTACAACAACAGAACTAATGCTACAACAATAGTATAAAAACTAAGAGCAAGACTAAATATTTGCATTTGCAAATGTGTTATTTATAGAGGAAATTGTATAACCGTTTCTCCGTGAGGAATCTTCAGCAAAGGACACGTAAAAAGACATAACTTGTGAGCTTAGTGTTTTGGTTGCCATGATCATTCAATCTACAAAAGGTGAATGTTGGATTTGCGTCATGGAGACGGTCTACAACTGTTAAGAGGGATCCACAGATCTAGGAATGGTCTCGAACCTTTCACATGCTGAAAACAGAGACCTATTTGATGTAGGACTCCTTGTTTGACCATCCTTTGGCCAAGGCTTTCCTTTACGAATTTGATTGAACAGATAGGACCTTTTCCATGTCCAGATCATTCCTGAACTACCCACGTGCCTTGTTTTACTTGCCAACACCCGTAACCTATAGATCAATAAAAATAGCTGCAGAATCACAAGTTAGCGGCGGAAAGTGGCTGCATGCTGAAACTGATGAGAAAAATCTAAGTCAAATAGAAAACACAAAAATATAGTTAGAAAACCACTTAAATGCACTCCTAGAATCAATATGTAATGATATTTGATAGCTTATGAGGTGCTGGTGTGGGAAAAAGGTCTAGGAAAGTATGTAGAAGAGAGGTAGTTTTAGGGCTCAATAGCGCGATTATATCAGGATCCTCTATCTATGAACCTTCAACCTTGGCGTGAGCTTCAATTTCTATAATATTAACTTTTTGGCGATCCTCGTCTTCTTCTTTAATGGTCACGTTATAGAATTCTAGTGCATGACACAACTGGGTAGTCCAATCAGGTTGGATCAGGTCCAAAGGATCTTGTGGTATCCTAAAGATCATTCCTTTAACCTCCTATAGCACTGCCTCAGTACAATCAAACCCATCCTAAAAGCTAAATGTCATTAAAAATCCCTGGCGTAGGATGTCCCATTCTTCCGTGCCATGGCGGAGCTCAGTTTCCAAGTACTAATTCATTGGTATGATGCCCAAGGTATGACAAAACATATGCACCCATTCAGGTTGGGGCTCTATTCCATAAGCCTTATTCCATTTAGACAGGTGATCATGTGATTCATCTCGTCTATCATACTTATCTGTCATCCACACTTTTGGCTACCCAAAACGTATTCTCATCATCCTCCTATAGTCACGCCAATCACTAAAACTATCCTTATGCGTACCCCACCATCTTGTAAGCGTAGCATACAGTACCCAGTCCAAGGCCTGGAAGCGATGTTTCTCTGGTACTTCTCTTTCAAATGTATCCAAAAAGCAATTAAAATTAGTTAGCCCATCATAATGAGGTAGATTGCTGACCTTGGATGACACACAGCATAGTGATTTGGTCATCATATTACAACGCAACATCAAGACTTCATTCAGCTAGTTCTTCCAATGCTCTAATTCTTCATCTGAGTTTGACATGTAGGAGCTTTCAGGATCCCATGCAATGCATCCATCCACTGTCAAATTCACCCAATCCTAGTCTCGCACCATTATTTTGTAAATCTATTCAAAATCGTCATCGCTTTCGCAATCTCATACTAGTTCTTTATAGTGTGGTCCCTCCGCAGGATCTAGTGGCACCACTATGCGGAGCAACTTGTTTTCAAATATCATCTTCTACTTCTTCAGGTTGATTACCTCATTCATATCAATGGCCCAATCGATTCCAAGGAGTGCAAGGTAGTGATTGCTATCATCCACAATCTCTATTACCTCAAAATTCGCCAGCGCGCTTGCACCCTCAATGTCAACTGTGACCCCTTATAGCCTCCCCATTGGGATACTTTTCTGTTGATTCACCATCCTTAACTATATCAGAGACCACTAGAGCACAGGTCTCCCCATTCTCTCCCCAGTTTGTTTTGCAAAAAAATTTGCATTGGACCCCAGATCTAGGATAACTTGGTCCATCTCGTATTCCTCTATCCGTGCAGAGAGTCTCATTGGCTAGTCCTTGCCTTGTGCTTTCCAAGCTTCCTAACCATGCGTAGTTCACTAGTAGCGCTATCCTTACCAGTGCACAGATTAATCAACTCTTGCAGGCCCTTCACAATGTTACTATCATGGAACAGCTTCATGCAGGTTTCCAAGAACATGGTAAGCATGGACAGGTCCATTTCTTCAACTGGTTTCTCTTGAATTTTGGAGGTAGAGGCCTCAGTGAAGTTTTTCTTCACTTCCATAAATGTTTCTTTTGCGTGCTCCAAATCAAACCTAGTCTCCTTCTCTGGCACTTTGTGAACCCATACACATTTTGTAGGTTTCTTCCCTTTATCCTCCCCAGTTGTGGTTCTGCTCTATAGCATAATGTTTACCTTAGGGTCTTCTTCATGATGATCATCCCTCATCATCTAGAGGTTATATGCCAGTTGCAGAGGTTGGACCCATTTTTTGCGAATCTTAGCCAACAATATTGGGCAATCCTCAAATGCATGGTCAAACTGAGTATAGTAGCGACATGACAGTCGAGTTAGATTCAGAAAGTCCCTCGTGTAGTGTCCTAGACCTCTGAAATTGTAAAAAATCAGCTGTCCTCGGCCTCTCCTAGGCACTCCTCCACCTCGGCCTCGGCCGCACCCTTGATACTCACCTCACATTCCCCCAATGCTTAGCCTAGAGGCCGTGTTTCTATCTGCATTTTGTATGTGGGTGTCCTATCCATAATCAATTCATAATTTCGACAATTGTACTCGTCATGGCCTACTGATTAGCAAAACTTTCAGAACAGTTGTTGCGGTGTTTGTACAAATTTTTGTAGCAAATGGCAATTATCAGTTATATGTTTCCGTGCTACTTGACATATAGGACATCATAGCACATGCCCTGCATTTGGCCCTGTTGTAGCCTCTGGTCGTAGAGGCATTGGTCCTCCTATAGCAATGTAGTTCATGAACACTAGGTAGTGATCCTTGTCATGCCCCTGAACCTTGTATTTTATGCACCAAACCTCTTCGCGTGCCTCCAACTGAGAAATTTTGTCCTACTTCAGACTTTTCTTTTTGAGGCAAAGGTTTTGCAACTGTGCATGAATCTGTTGAACCCCCAGATTTAGATCTTGCATTGGTGTTTCTAGCAGTATCATTGCAATCTCCAAGGCATCCGCCTGGGTTGTAATCTTTTGTTGTGATGGCGTAATGCTCAAGTGAGGGAGGAGCGAAGCCATGAACCACTCGCGGTGCTACCCATCTATCAAATTCATATTATCTTCATGGATTTTACACTTCAATCTCTGATCTAACTCACAAGGGGTCTCACCTAGTTTCATTATGATTTCCTTGAATCCCACAATCGACTGTGATTTAGACTTAGGCCTACTGAATTCCTTATTCAACGCGGTCTGGATCTCTGCTAGAGTAGCTGCCTCGTTTTCATTAGAGTACTTGATGTACCAAGTTAGCGCGTGATCCTGCAAAGCACTAACCAATGTCGTCTTCTTTATGTGATCATCTGCAACACCTTGAGCTTCCCATACAACCTTTATGACGAACCAAAATTGGTTCGGGTCCTCATTCCCTATGCCTTTGAATATAAGTAGTTTTACGGAGTTCACCATATTGAACAGTGGAGGTGGCGGTGGTGTGGGTGATGGGGTGAGAGGTGGAGGCAAGGATGGAGGTGGTGTAGATGGATGTGATGAGGGACGAGGCAGTGTAGGTATTCACTGAAACCCTTGTATTATCAAGTGACTAGCGCTCAAGGGAGAAATCTATGGTTTCCCTTCGTTGTCACTTAAAGGGAGTCCAATCAGTGGGCTATACTTAGGACCTTTTCCTCCTCCATCCCTAAAAGGTTTTCTGCTTCGCATAGCTCCAAACATCAAGGTAACCACATAACCTGTTGTTCACACAAGAGCATCTTAATCCAAGTATTCAGTGATTTCAAATACTTACCTCGTGGTCCTTTGAAGAAGCGGCACTCTACTTCACTATAATTGACAAAGGTATCGACCATGAACTAGGTCACAAATCCTCCTATGATGCGGTCAAGCCAATGGTCAATAGTGCGTGCGATTATCTTTAGAAGCTTCTAACCTCTGCATTACCTCCAATGTCTAAACAATCAGCTTGTCAAGCCTCCACCTTCCTTGACCATCTGCCAACTTCACGATCCACTCGTATAACTCAACTGGGAAGGAACAGAAGAGGATTTTGTGTATTTCTATGTACAGGTATCTATCCAACCACTATTCTTTCATCAATCTCGAGTTCTTGTTTTCTTGCACCGTGAATTCGTGGATATTTCTATCCCACTAGGTTTCAATTTCTTTCTTAGTTAGATTCCAATGATATGAAATCTCACATCTCTCATGTAGATCTTGGTCCCAGTAACGGATCCATTTGTTGGCTTGATGGGCCCTGACCCAGGTTCAGTGTTAGTCAGCCAAGAAAATCCCTACACTACTGGCCCTTTCAGCATCAACCCGTGAAGCGTGGACCAAAGTCTCACCCAGAGCAGTATGGGGGGATGCAGGAACCAAGTTTATGCACCCTGAGATGGTCTTGATGTCGATCTATACCTCCTGATCCTACCTTCATGCAAATTGATAAGCCTTTAGGACTTATCAATGTTCCTTCTCTTCCGTCCTTCAGTACCTCCGCAAAGGCACTCGACTGATCTTCGCATAGCCCTAACCCAAGGTCCAAGCACTTACGTGCCTCTATGATTGAGCTACTATATAAGTTCCCAAATTATCTTAAGGGTTACCTAATCTACCATGCATTTATAGTTAGCTTTGCATAATCCTTTATTCTTGCTTGTGTTCAATTAACATATATAATCAGATACATTCACACATCAAATAAGCATTATAATGTAAACCCAAATTGTAGCATAATATAATCAGATGCATTAAACAAAGACAAAATACACTTTGATTGCATAATAATTCTCTTTATTGATATCTCAAGTTCATTACAGAATCTATTCGCCCTACGCACACAGTTGCAGCGGTTCGCACGCTCAACTATGGACTTCCACCCTAGGCCTCTGCGCACTCAGCTACAGAGCCTCTACCTACGCTAAGACTCGAGAACACTTAGAACTTCTTGCCCCAAAATACTTCTTACCATTACCCCTTTTCTCCCTTAGACTCTTCTAAGACTCCCTTTTTATACAATCCCATGGTCCGTGGACCATGGGTAGATCTTTACAGCTGACATGAGACTTCACAAAACAAGGGCGAACAACCCTTTGACCACTTTGTGCTCTGCGACCAAAAAATGCAAACACTTTACATTTTTATTACAAAATTTGGGCCTTTTGCCCCAAAATGTGGGCTTTTGGCCCCAAAGCTGGCTCTTGGGGGAACCTGTTCCCAACAAAAATACTTCCCAAAATATGGATACCTACATATCTACTCAGATCACAAGCCATTTGCATCTAACTAGTGGTGGACTGCTCTCAAGAAACTTAAGACCCTGCGCCAAACTACTCATGTGGTGCATTCTTCAAAATAAGATCCCTACTGGGGATAACTTACAAAAGTGCACCTTTCATGGCCCATCATGGTGCATTTTATGCAAACAAGAAATGAAAACAATAGACCATCTATTCCTATATTTCCCTATTACTACCTCTATCTGGATTGAAGTTACATCACAACTACATATACACACTTGTTGGCAAGGGATGGATATCAGGGAGGCATGACATTGATGGTGGACTAATGCACACTCTCGTAGAATATGTAATCTACATGTATTTATATGTTGGTGCATTTGGCTACAAAGGAACAAAATTATATTTACATACACAACTCCTTGTTGGCACTAGCCACTGTTCATCTCATTACCACCTTTCAATGCATCCCGAAGGATGCCCGTGAACCAACTTCCCGCATCATTTCTGCTGAAATTATTGATCATGCTACTCCATGGGCATATTTTGATGGCTAGGCATAGAAACATGGTTGCGATGGAGGAATTCTTCTACATATCACTAATATCCATTACTATAAGTTCTAGATGGGGTTGGGAGGAGGGAAAAATGTCTTTGCAGAATTGATTTCCCTTCATCAGTTATTATTCTTTGCACTTGTTAAAGGATATCGTCATTTACAGATTTTTTTGGTGACTCACAGATCATCATAAAATGGTTTAATCAACTATTTGCATGTCACACATGCACACTCCGACATATTTTAGATGATGCATTGAGGCTGAGAACTCAATTTTACTATATTTCTTGTGATCATATATACAAGGAGAGCAATAAAATTTCCGACCAGCTATCCAAAGAAGCCACACTCCATCCAAGGGGGATCTAGTTGATTAGAGAATCACATGAATAGGAGATCTATAGTTACTACCACTAGCCATACATGGATGAGCAACATGACAGGGTCCAGAGGCTCTGATTTGATGTCATTTTCTGGGATATATTTTTGATGTAATTATTTGAATTATAGTACATATTATGTCTATATATTATTGAACTTATCATATGTATTTATCTAAGAAGTCTCCCTTACATGGGATTGACTCATTTTTGGATAGAAAAATACAGATTGTGGCTTATGAATACTATTACTTCATATGCTATCAGCATCTTTTCAAACATCAATGAAAATTATGATTTTTCCATGGGGAAAAACATATGGTTTATCACCATAGCTTTAACATAGTATAACAATACCGATGGATATAAATATGAACATATCCGTGGCATAAGGTTGGAACCGAAGGTTTTAACATAGCATATATTTGTTGGTATATTAACATAATTCGACGGTGATTCCATACTCCCCGCATGGTATGGTTATAACCATAATTTTTAAATTTAGACTTTGGATAATATTAATCTCCTTGTGTGATATGTGGAGACTCTGCCCATAACCGTGGTGTCATATTTATCATAATGTTGGATACGGTTTAATACTATGGTTGTTGCTTAATATATGATTGACACATGTGCTAACTTTGAAGGCGTTGATAACACAAACTTTGGGCTTGGTGGACCTGCCGGATATGGCGGGCTTTGCCAACCCTTCCCACCATACCAATTCAACCAAACTTTAAATATAACCATGTTCTGATGGATTAATAAAATAATACGATGGCTTATTGGTAAAGTTTTGGGTTGACTGATTGGTGGTTGTGGGTTCGACGCATAACTCCTATGCCTGGTTTGACTTGACTCTTACCACGTGCCCTTTTTTGGGACAACCACGTGCCCTATTCTAAGATTTTCACTTGGCCTACTCTGGCCCATTTTTTTCCTGTTTGGGAAAAACTTCATAATACATTTTCTCCCTCATACAGAGGCAATTTTAAAAATAAAATATACCACCTGAATCAGAATGACGAGATCTTCAACTTGGTGCTAGTTTCATGAGCATATGAGACTATTGAATTTTGAGCATTTCAAGGAACATCCTGGATCATTCCTCTCCACTGGAATCTTTGGACCACCAAAATTTTGGTTTCAAGGATATAGAGGTGAGGGTATTTTTCCCTCACCCTTCCAATCTCCATCCACCTTTCTATACTTGGATTCATTCCTTTGGGTCCCACTCGAAGATACTCGACATATCCATGCTTGGAATTGCGGACCTTCCTATTCAAGATGGTATCTTCCTATAACTCAGTCATACATTCAGGTGAAAAATCATCTACAATTGGAAATTGAGCATTTTCCTCTGGATCCATGATCATTGGAAGTTCATACAACTTCAATTTCGCAACATTTACAATTGAATATATGTGAATATATGGAGGCAAATTCAATAGGAATGCATTGTGCCCAATATTTTCAACAATTTTAAAAGGACCATACCTTATAGGTTTCAACTTTTTACCTTCACCTTTCATCCCTTCCTTTTTTATATATATCCATACTTGATCACCAACTTGGAAGTGATGATCCACCCGATGCTTGTCATTACACATTTTGTACTTGGCCTGACATTTTTCCAATTGATCCTGCACTGCTTCATGAATCTTTTGGATTATTTGAATGAACTTGATTTGTTTGTTGGCATCTCCATTTCCATCCTCCTTAGCTTCTTCACCAAACATAAAGTCCATTGTTGATTTTGGTAGGTACCCAAAACATGTTTCAAAAGGATATCTATCAGTAGAAGAGCCTACACCAAAATGCCCTGATACACGAGAAGAATGTGCTTCCATGATCATATGTAGCCTTTCTCCCTCTGTTATGCACAACTTGCCTAGATGGTAAAATAACCTGTCATGAACATGGTAATCCACTTCTTCTACCTAAGCACCATGAGTTAGTGATTCATAAACATCCTTAAAATCAATATCTTCAACATATTGTTCTATATAACTTTCATATGCTAAAGAACTATTTTGTAGAATAACTGAAGCATTCAAAGGTCTTGAAAACATATCAACTACTTTATTGTTGGTACCTTTCTTGTATTTGATTACTAAATGGAATTGCGGCAAAAACCCCATCAATCTACAATGTCGAGACTATTCCAACTTAGTTTGAGATTGAAGGTACTGAAGTGGCTGATGATCTGTATGAATCACTGTTTCTTTGCCCATTAAATAATGTTTCCATTTTTTAACACGTTCCACTAATGTATATAATTCTTTATCATAAGTTGAATAGTTATCATCTTATTTAGAAAATGTTTCTGAATGAAAACAGATAAGCTTTCCTTTTTGTAATAATACTGCACCCATTTCATACCCACCAGCATCTGTTTCTATTTCAAATGGATGTTAAAGGTCTGTTAAAGCCAAGATTGGAGCTGTAACAATTTTTTACTTTAAAGTGTCAAATGATTTTTGTTATTTTCCTCCCCACTTGAAGGAGACTTTATAACTTGTTAAAGCATGAAGTGGTGATGTAATAAAAGAGAAATGATAAATAAACTTCCTCTAATACTGAACTACACCCAAGAAACTTAAAACTTCTGTCACATTTTAAGGTCTTGGCCACTTCATAATTACATAAATTTTAGTTGGATCTATTTTTATCTCACATCCTCCAATTATGTAACCAAGATATAATAAGAAAGGTTTTCCAAATTCACACTTAGAAAGTTTGAGATACAATTTCTCTCTTTGCAACACATCAAAAACTTTTTTAACATGCTTTACATGTTCTTCCCAACTTGAACTGAAAATAAGGATATCATCTAGATAGATTATGAAAAACTTATCAATAAAAGGATGAAAACCATCATTCATCACTCTCATAAAATTTTTTGGAGGATTGCATAACCCAAATGACATAACCAACCATTCATAAAGCCCCTGTCTAGTCTTAAATGCAATTTTTCATATATCATTCTTTGCAATACGAATATGATGATAACCACCTCTTAAATCTAGTTTTGTAAAGTAAACAACATTCTTTAACTGATCAAGCAAATCATTGATTCTAGGAAGAGGATACTTGTTCTTAATGGTGATTTTATTTAAGGCTCTAAAATCAACACACATTATCCAAGTTCTATCTTTATTTGGGACTAATATGATCGGTGACCGACATGGAGGAGAACTAGGTCGAATTAAGCCTTTGTCAACGAGTTCCTAAATTTGTTTCTTAATCTCTTCATTTTCTATGACTTACATACGATACATGCCAATATTCGAAAGAGGGGCATTAGATTGTAATTGAATTTCATGTTGTATTTCTCATTTTTGAGGTAAAATTTTTGGTTCTTTAAATAATTCTTTATAAGAATATAACATTTCAACCAATTTGTCCTTAAACTGAGAATCACACCCTTGAAAAGAATCATACTTATCTTTAGGTTGTTCTTTAACAATCATGAGAATATGCTTTTTACTTGAATTTATTAGCCTTTTCATTTGACTAACATTGATTAAATCCAAGTTTGTCTTAATTATATGCTCTGACCATGTATTCAATTCCATCTTAAAGAGATGATACTTATTCTCCTTTCTATGAAATATGACATCTCAATCATAAAGATAAGGACTACCCAACACAACTTCAAATATATCCAAATGAATCACATCTAGCTCAAATTCATCAACAAAATTAGTTGTAATTGCAAACCTTAATCGACATTTTTTTGTGACTTGCATCTAAGTATTTTCTTCCAACCATCCTAAAGGGTATGGTTTGAATGCTTTTTATTTTCCAATCCCAAATTCCCTACTAGTTCCTTAGAAATTAGATTTTCTTGTGATCCACTATCGAATAATGTGTCTATCTTAGTGTTCTTGGATATGATCCTTATGTTAAATAATCAACTCACTTATTTTCTTCAATCACATTATTAACTTTCGAAGAAGATGCAAAACAAGTAGAACTAGAGCTAGTTTTAGAAGGAATACTTATCAAACCCATAGCAATAATCTTCTTTTCATCATCAGAGTTAGATCCTAAATCTTGTTGGATTGTAGCATTAGTTTTCATTTCACCCTTCTTCTTAAGGAACTTCTTTGGTTTCAGTTCAAGATGAAGCTTCCAACATTTGGAGTCGTCATGTCCAACCCTCTAACAATTAGTACAAGTAGGAATTTCTCCTTCCTTCTTCATTGTTGCCTCATTCTGCCCTTTCAACTTACTCTTTCCCTTGCCTTCCTTGGAATCTTTGTTCTCTGAATGCTTGAATGGTTTCTTTGAAAAGTTTGACTGAAAAGTTTGACTAAAAATGTCTACCGCCTAATTCAATATGAATATCTTGTACACACACTTCATCAAAGTCAGTTGGATTATACATAAGCAATGTATGTCACAAATAAGAATGGAAACTTCCAATATACTTTAACAAAGTTTCATGTGTGTCTAATGGAACATTAAGTGATAATGCGTTTTTCCTAAATTCCTATGCAAACACCTGCACACTCTATCATTTACCTTGCCTTAAATGCTCCCAATCCATTACAACATGTTGCATTTATCCTAAAGGATAGAATTTCTTTCTAAGAGATTTAACAAACTTAGACCATGAAGAGATAATTTCACCTTTTTGCTTCAAATCTGATTGAGTTTTACTTTCCCACAAAATCAAAGTCCTTCCCCCCATTCTAAGTGTAGCTAACTGAATTTTTGAAGATTAATCAACAACATTTTGAGTTCTACAATACACCTCAAGTTTCTTTATTCATTTATCTAACATTTTAGGATTCATTTGACCATCATATGTCGACAACTCAAACTTAACAACAAGCTTCAAAAAAGGAGATCTATTTTTCTTCTTTTGGGAGTCTGAATCTGAACTTGAATGATAAAAGAATAAAGAAGAAGAAGAAGACGAAGATGGAGGAGAAGGAGGTTCATTACCATTCACTTTTTCCTTGCCCTTTTTCTCCTTCATGCCTTTAGAATATGAAGTTGCATCTCTAGTCTTATTTTTCTCTTAAAGTTCTGCAATCATCCTTTGCATATTAAAAAACATTTGTTGATATTTCTCCCCTCCAATGACCTTTGTTTCAGGATATTCTCCTTGATTTGGCTCTCCCATATTCAAATTTTGAGAGAATTTCCTCTTTCCAATCTCTGGATTTATCTTCTCAAGTTTCCCTTCTCCACGTTGCAACCTAGATCTAGTCAACATTCACAATGGAAAATATTCTTCTTATACATGATCAATCTTGCTCTGATACCAAAATATGAAAAACAATAGAATTGACTATTTGCACAATTTCATCAAATATTAACTAAGGTTACCTTTTAAGTGAAATAATGAGGGAAATTGATTTTTATGTGCCTTAAACATAAAAATAAAATTTGAAATTAAGAATGAACAACAAAGAATAAGAAGAAGACACAAAAAACTTGATGACAAAGTTCGTCCCTACTAGACTACATCTCCAAGTCCGCTTCCAATGAGTGTCCACTGTATTCAAAATTCTCATAAAGTCTCTCTACATCAAATTCACCATTTTGGAATGTGAAAACAAGCATCAATGGCTATTGTCAACTGAAAGTTCTCTGCCTCAACTTTCTGACGCAACTTTTAGATTACAAAAAGGCCCAATATTGGTCGAGATATGCCTCAAAAAGCATGTACAGACACTATCAAAACAATATTTTGAGCTTCACATCACATCTCCTATGCCAAGGGTGCACATGTAAAACCTTGTAGAACTCTATGGGTAGGTCTTGAGGTCAAACCTGTGGGCCTCATGGGATTTGATTTGTAATACATAACAATCGTTGAGTTTGTTGTAATCATATATCAAATATAGTGTTTAAGCTATATCATATAGTTTTACAATGGACCGACGGTGATACAAATATGGTATAAGACTGTTGTAATATTAATATCCCACACCAAATATATAACATATGGTTTACACCATAGTTTTAACATAGTATAACAATATCGATGGATATAATATATAAAATATAATATATATATATATATAATATATATAATATATATAATATATATATAATATATATAATATATATATATATATATATATATATATATATAATATATATTATATATATAGATAGATAGATAGATATATATAGATATATAAACATCCTTGTGGCATATGGTTAGAACTGAAGGTTTTAACATAGCATATATTTATTGGTATATTAACATAATCCAACGGTGATTCCATACTCCCTGCGTGGTATGGTTATAACCATAGGTTTTAACTTTAGATTTTGGATAATATTAATCTCCCCATGTGATATGTGGAGGCTCTGCCCATAATCATGGTGTCATATTTATCATAATGTTGGCATATGGTTTAATATTATGGTTGTTGTAGAATATACGATTGACATCCATACTAACTTTGGAGGAGTTGATAACACAAACTTTTGGTTTAGCAAGCCTACCAGATATGGAGGGCTCTTCCAACCCTTCCCACCACACCAACTCAACCAAAATTTAAATATAACTTTGCTCCCATGGATTAATAAAGTAATATCATGGCTTGTTGGTAAAGTTTTGGGTTGACTATTTGGTGGTCACGGGTTCAATGCACAACTCCTCTGCCTGGTTTGACTTGATTCCTACCACTTTCCCTGCTCTGAGACTGCCACGTGCCCTGTTCTAAGACTGCCACTTGGCCTGCTCTAGCCCATTTTTTTCCTGTTTGGGAAAAACTTCATACTATGTTTTCTCCCTCATACAATGGCCATTTTTAAAACTAAATATAAGACTAGAATTAGCATGATGAGCTCTTCAACTTGGCACTTGTTTCATGAGAATTTGAGACTATTTAATTTTGAGCATTTTGAGGGTCCTCCTGGATCAATGAAGAAAGCTTAGATTTTAGGTTTGTTGATCTAAATGAAACAGATTCAGACCATGAAGGTGAGGAAGCAGGCATGTCTTTAAAGCCAAAGACATCCTCCAAGTATGTATAGAAGGAAAATCATGAGAGTCAAATTCTTGGAGATGAAAGACATTTTGTCCAAACCAGAAGGAAACTTGTGGGCATTACAAGTTATGCGAATTTGGCTCTGTTATCATAGATAGAACCCAAGAACCTCTATCAAGCAAGTGAAGACAAGTTTTGGTTGAAAGTTATGAATGAAGAACTTGACCAGATTGAAAAGAATAATACATGGGAGCTTGTTCCAAGACTTAGAGAGAAAAATTTTATTGGAACCAAATGGGTTTTCAAGAACAAACTTAATGAACAGGGTCAAGTAATCAAGAACAAATATCGATTGGTTTGCAAAGGGTATGCCCAAATAGAAGGGGTAGATTTAGAGGAAATCTTTGCACTAGTAGCTCGACTGGAAGCTATAAGGATCTTTCTTTCTCTTTCCATCCATAAGAATATAAAGGTTTATCAGATGGACGTGAACTCTGCATTTTGTAATGGAGAATCTAGAAGAAGAAGTTTACATTGAGCAGCCAGAAGGATTTCTACTCACCTCCGATGAAGGGCTCATATGAAAAATAAATAAGGCCCTTTATGGATTAAAAAAGCTCCCCAGATCTTGGTACGAATGAATGTATAAGCACATTCAACAATAAGGGTTTAATAAAGGCACAATTGACAATAACCTTTATGTAAAATTTCAAGGCAACCATCTATTGATAGTAGTTGTGTATGTGGATGACATAATATTTGGCAGTGACATGGAACAGTTGGGGCATCAATTTGCAAAATGTATGCAAACAGAGTTTGAAACGTCCATGATCGGAAAACTATCTTTCTTGTTGAGTTTTCAAATTATTTAGTCTCCACAAGGAGTATTTATATCCCAACCCAAATATCTCAAGGAAACCCTGAAGAAATTTGGAATGGAAGATTACAAACCAGTCAGAACGCCCATGAATATAGGTTGTAAATTGTGCAAAGAAGATGGAATGCCACCGGTAAATTAGATTGAATATAGGGCAATGATAGGAAGCTTATTGTATCTGACAGCTTCAAGGCCAGACATCATGCAAGTAGTGGGGATTGCGGCTAGATTTTAGGCTTTTGCACGAGAGAGTCATGCCATTGCCATCAAGCGGATTGTCAAATATATTCAAGGTACAACATTATATGGACTATGGAATGTTAAAAGAGAAGATTTCAATTTGAAGGCCTACACAAATGCAAATTGGGCTGGAAGCTTTGATGATAGGAAGACTACTTCTGGTGCTGTCTACTTCTTGAGAAAATGCTTGGTGTCATTGGTTAGTAAGAAACATACTTCCATGTCTCTATCGACTGGTAAAGCAGAGTATATTTCTATTGTTACCTGATGTACGCAGATTCTATGGATGAAGAAAACCTTGAATGATATACAAGTAGAGTTGAATGATACCATTCAAATAAAGTGTGACAACACAAGTGCCATTAGCATCTCCAAAAATTCATTCATGCATTCAAATACTAATCATATTCCTATCAAGTTCCATTTCTTGAGGGAACACGTTGCAACTAACATTGTCAGACTTAAGTATATATCCACTAAAGAGGACCTAGTAGATATCTTTACCAAGTAACTAGAAAGAGAACCATTTGAATATCTCTTGCAATAGATATGGGTTGTGTCTCCTCCCTCCAATTGGCTTCATTTTGGTAGGTGGTGGCAGATACTCAACAATGTGGAACTCATGGGAGAGTATGTTGCAATGGTTCAGGGGGAGTGGTTGAGAAGTATTCTTTGCCATTGATGTTAAAGGTGGAGAAGGTTGACATTGTAATAGACCATGCCTAGCTTGAGGGGGAGCTTATGATGTGGCCATGAATGCTAAAGAGGGAGACAATTGGAGATTTGATGGTGTATAGGTGGCCGGGTAAGTGTTGGCATTGATATCAAACACAAGTCAACATGATGATTAGGTGTTTGGGAGGAATCCCATGGTTGCTAGAGTGCTCTGTAGAAAATCATCATAGTATAAGGCTTACTGAAGAAGCTAGAAAATGATGATTACAGTGATAGGCCAGATGGAATTCCATGGTAGTTGCAGGCTTCTTGTAGAGAATCATCACAGTTGTAGGCTTACTTAAGAAGCCATAAAATGATCACCATGGTGGTTGAGAGCTCAATTTTCCAAGCACAAAGTAGAAGAGTCAAGGAGAAAAGTGTTGCAAAGAATTTTACATCCATCTCACAAGTATCAAATAGACTCAAAGCATACATCAGACACTATCCAATGCAAAGTTCTCTAGAAGAATTTTCCAATGATATGTAGAAGTTGAGAAATGCATTCATGGATCAAAATATATTGTCTACTGAAGTTCAGGGATCTGAAGCCTTAGGAGGGAAGGAATATCAGAAGATTGGAGGTCTGGGACATCAGAATATTGACATATTAGAGATTTGGATATAGAACATCTAAGGATTGACACAAGTGGCACATTGGAGATTGGAACGTTGGGATATCGGAACCTCGAAGATTGGGACATCGGCACATTAAAATATCAGGATATCGGAGAACCAGGACATCTGAATATCAAAACTTCTTAACTAAGCTACTCTAAGACATTGCGATGTCCAACATATCGGATATCATTAAAAAGGGATGAGTATTGCTAAAGAATATTAACAAAGGATTCCATTGCAAAACCAAAGGTTGACTTTTCTATCTTATCTCTCCTCCAGTAGGACACGTGGTAGCATGAGATTGGCTCTAATAAGCTATAGTGTCATCTAATGTCAGCTTGACATTTGAGTACGACATGACATGTGGTAGGCTAATTCAATGATATTGGGAGCCCAAATGTGCCAGATCCAGGTGACACATGTCATCGCTATAAATATTCCATGTGGAGTGATGATGCAATATTGGAGATTGGCATATTAGAGGATGAAGACCTCGGAACTCTAAAACAAATGGTTATGGAAAAGTTCCAATGGAGGGTGTATCTAATATTGTGTTGTCTCTTGGTCATGTAAAACCAAAGAACCAAGTGTGTAGAGTAGTAGTAAGGGAAGACTAGACCCTGACATGAACAAAAATCCTTAGCATCCAAAATCTAAGCTGCAAGTCACAACTCTCGGTCCCATGGAGGAGAAATTCTCAAGGAGCTTAGTGTCAGAGGAGCTAAAGACACCGGGACTAGGAAGTATCGTAACACTTCATTACTATGAAGCTACGATATGGAGTTTCTCTTTTAAGGAAGTACAAGAGAGTTAAAGGATGTATAGGTCAACAACTGCAAAATTGAATGTAGGTATAAAGGAGTTGGTAGTTAAAAGGGACTAAACCTGCAAAAGAATCTGTAATAATAAATCGAGGACAACATTTGTAGCAGAGATGAATTTGAGAGATTTAAGGAAGCAATGGATTGCTTTGTGTGCATGAATGGTTGTGTTAAATGAGAATAGAGTGGTCACCTCTATGATCTGTCAAAGATTTGTGGAGTGATAAATAAGCATGGAACTCTTGGAGGAGTGTGAAGGTCACCCAGGAATTAATTTCTTAGCATGAAGCTCTATGCAATTAGATGATAAAGGACTACAAGGTCTATCTTTGTTTCTCCATTGTGACAAGAAACTACTAGAAGATGCAATTGTGGAAAGGGGATCCATGCCTAAGTACAATGGGTAGCTAAAGTATAAACAACATAGACTGCCTGGTGCAGAGTGCCTCTGTGGAACAAAATCATTGCCTGCAATGGAGAAGTGAGGGAAGTGAAGCATATTTTTGAGTGTGCTCTATTGTGAGAGGTGAGCATTGAGATAGAGAGTTTGAAATATCTAGGAGGACTCTGTGTAATACATTAGTAAGAGTAGCAAGAGGGTTGTGTGGAGATTTGCAAGGGTAGTGCTGAAGAGCAGCCAGTGGAGATCCCTTGACAGAGGAGACAAAGTGCAAAGGAACTGTTGTTGTGAGCAGCAAGAAGAGAGCTCTTGAAAGTGAACACGGAAGGAAGAATGTAGAAATTTCAATATGAAAATATCCATTGTCAGTATTTTACTTGTATTATCATATGTCTCTATTTTCAAGTTTGAAAATTGTATGAAATATCAGAGCAATGGAAAGAGCAGGTTGGTGCCTACACATTGAAGAGGTTGGTGCCTCTTGGCAAGTTGGTGCTTGCTAACCAAAGGGGGTTGGTGCCTCCTGTGAGTAGGTGCTCACAAAAAAACAAATGTAATTAAGTGGCTTCTTAATTTACATCATAAACAAACAAAAAATTGGTGTTTTTTTTCCCTTTGGGTTTCCACGTGAAAAACACTGTGTCAAATGTGTGCTACTCATGTGCTTTTTGTTTGAACATGTGTGTCTGAAATATTGCTGGTTCACTATTTTTGTGAATGAATTATCTCACAAGTTAAAGAATATAAGAAGGGATTGTAAGAATAATAAGGAAAAGGAAAAATATTCTTACTTAGTAATTCACCTTCCTCTCAACAATTCTTAATTTCAACAAATTCATCGTGGCTGAATTACTGATATAATCATGTAGAATGCTAGGCCAACCCCATAAATATATTCCAAGTCAACTAGAAAATATTAAATCTAAAAAATCAAAGTCAAAATGATCCGAGACTATAGATGAACCTAAAACTTCTAATTTAACAGGAATTGAAGTAAATCAACTAGAAACATCTAATATTCTAGGACCTGAAGTAACAAAATCTAAATTTGATCAACCTCAAACACTAGAATCACACTCATAAGTAATTGATATAATAATTATTGAACTTATTCAAACATAATCAGAGACTGGAGGGAGTTAACATTCACAATAAACTAAACGATATCGAAGAACCCAAGTCTAATGTTTTTGAACCCGAGTCACCTTTAGCTACTTTAGCCCACACTCCTCCACATTCACCATGAGTAAAACTTCTTATTAGCGATAGTCTACCTCCTAGTCTTATTAGTATCTATGAACTTACCTCTAACAAAGAGGAAGAATCACCACATACACCTATTTCTACCAGTGATCAGATAGATACTTTGGAACTTCTCTTTTTTGCTTTTCGACCTGACCCTTGGTATTTTATGCCTTTGAACATTTCAGATCAAGGCATTCCACAATACACTACCGCTTATTCTATTGTACCAGGATTTGATAGGTTTAGAATAACTTCTGGGGAAATGTCATCAGATACTTCTATGTTTTTTACTTCTCCAAAATCAATTTTATATGGTGGCCCATCAGCCCCTCGTGGATATCACTCTCTTACAAGGACTTATTGAGAGTTCAACTATCCAAGCACAAATTAGAAGAGTCAATGAGAAAGGTCTTGCAAAGAAGTTTACAGCCATCTTATAGGTATCAAATAGTCTCAAAGCTGACATCGGACCCTATCCAATGAAAAGTTCCCTAGAATAATTTTCCAATGATATGTGGAAGTTTAGAAATGGATTCCTGGATCAAAAGATATGGTTTGCTGAAGTTTGGGGATTTGAAACCTTATGAAGGAAGGAATATTGGAATATCAGAGGTTTGGGACATTGGAACATCGACATATCAGAAATCTAGATACTAGAACATTGGAGGATTAGTGCAAGTGGCACATCAGAGATTAGAACGTTGGGATATTGGAACCTCAGAGATTGGGACATAGGCACATCGAAATATTAAGATATCAAAGGACTAGGACATTGACATATTAGAACTTATTAACTAAGGTAATCTAAGAAGTTGTGATGTCCAACAACTCTGATAGCATTAAAAAGGGTCAAGTATTGCCAAAGAATATTAACGAAGGATTTCGTTGCAAAACCAAAGGTTGACTTTGCCATCTTCTCTCTCCTCTAGTAGGACACATGGAAACATGAGATTGGCTCTGATAAGATACAGTGTCATCTAATGCCAGCATGACATTGCAGTACGATAGGACATGTGGCTAGCTGATTCAACGATATTGGGTGCCCAAATGTACCAGATCCAGGTGACATGTGTCATCACTATAAATATGCCACATGGAGTGATGATGTCATATCAGAGGTTGGAATATCAAAGGATGAATGCCTCAAAACGCTAAGGAAGATGGTTATGGAAAAGTTTCAATGGAGGGGGTTTCCAATATTGTGTTGGCTCTTGATCATGTAAAACCAGAAAACCAAGACCATCGATACGTAGCAAGGGAAGACTGGCCCCCAGCAGGAAAAAAATATCTTAACATCTAAAAGCTAAGCTACAGGTCACAACACTCAGTTCCATGGAGGATAAATCCTCAAGGATCTCAGCGCCAGAGGAGCTACAGACACCGGGACTAAGAAGTATCATAACACTTCACCACTGTGAAGCTATGATATGGAGTTTCTCCAATAAGGAAGTACAAGAGAGTTAAAGGATGTATGGGTTGAAAATTGTGAAATTGAATGTAGGTACAAAGGATTTGGTAGTTAGAAGGGACTAAACCTGCAAAAGACTGTGTATTAAGAAATTGAGGGCAACATTTGTAGTAGAGACTAATTTGAGAGAACGAAGGAAGAAATCGACTGCTTCGCATGCATGAATGGTTGTGTTAAATGAGAATAGAGTGGGCACCTGTGTGATCTGACAAAGATATGCGGAGCAATAAATAAGCATGGGACTCTAGGAGGAGTGTGCAGGTCACCTGGGAATTAATTTCTCAGCATGAAGCTCTATGCAATCAAATGATAAAGGACTGCAAGTTCTATCTTTGTCTTGAGTCTCGATTTTGTCCATTTTTTATAATGTTCTAAGGCCTTACTTCCCCCCTATTTTGAACTCTTTTTGACCTTTCATGACTCTTTTTTCCATATCCTATGTGTTTTGACCAAAAGGGCATTTTGGGCTTTAAGGTATGAAAATTAGTCTAAAAAGTATCAATTCACTTTATTCTTGAGTATTTCTAAAGTTAAATGATACCTAATCGAATTATCTACAACTTCAAGAGTGTTGAATGAATCCTATGTAGATAACCTATCTTCCAAAGCAGTTTCATGATTTCCTACAGAGTCGTCGATTTCTTGTAGATACATCGATTTCCTGTAACCGCTTTGATTTCTTGCAACAATCTTGATAGTTGAGTATATTTTGGTCAGCCTCAAAGAGAATGAAAACATGGGTTTTGTCAAGAAATTCGTCGACATGGATGTTGTCCTATTAGTTGCCTCAAAACTACCACCAAAACCACCCAAATATTTAGACCTCTAATGGACATTGGTAGTGGGAAACAACCTCAACGACCCAACAAGATCATTTTGGTCCATGCTTTCAGTCATGGATCAAACTCAACATGCTTATTTTTATTGTCTTTTATAGTTATTATTAGCATATAGTTGCATTATATCAGTTTTCCTAATTCGGGCAAGTTTATACCTCTGTATTTGTATAAATACTTTTATGTTTCATTTGTAAAAGGAGGCTGATATACTAGACTTTGATACTACTGTAATTCTTGTTAAGATTAATAAAAAGTTCATGTTCTATTGATCTTGTTGTGTAAACTCCTTTAGTAGTTGAAGGAGTTGTGAGTAAGGGAGGGCCCCCTTTACTCACAACTCCCATAGTTGTAGATTATGTTCTTTTAATTATTTTCATGAGTTGATAGAGTTATTACACAACTTTTGATTTCTCTTTTCTAATTTGTAGAAGCACATGTGATGATTAAATGATGAAACTTATGTGATGACTATGTTTGGAGTATTTGAGTAGGCTTGAACCTTACACTAAAAATTGTTGAATTGATTCAATAATTGTTTGATTTATCTATTATCTTTTTCTGATCCACATCAATAATTTTCAAAGCTTTAGAGGGATTATTAAATATGCTCCATAACCTTTGTTGCTAAGTGTTTACGGGAAAAATGGATATTGAATCTGTGTGTGTATGTGATTTCATTAAGAAAAACACTTAAAGTATTAGCCCACATATATTTTGGCAACATCTCACAAGGTTACCTACCCTTGGTTGATAATTGATGTCTGTCAAATTAGAAGTCTATAATTTTCCCAAACATTTTGGTGTCATTGTTGTTATAGCTCCAAATCTCACTCTTGAGGTTTGTGAAGCTTCACTCATGGCCTAGGGCAACCCCTCCTTCCAGACCTGGTCCCAAATTTAAAAAAGCAGTGTTTTTTCCCTATACGTGACATTGCCCTGAGCTAAACGCGTGTATACGCGGGTTTGTGTATACCCAACCCACGTATATGTATAAAAACACCTAAAAAATAAAAATCTCCTTAATTTCGGGTAGAGATCACGGGTTTTACTTGTTGATCACCTGTTAGTGCCTGTGGCCCAACTGTTCCCAACGAATTCCCAACTAAAAAACTACTTTGGGAGAAGTATAAAAAGGATTCTATGGGAAGGCCAAAGGGAGGAGAGAAGAGAGAGAAAGATTGCTTTGCTGAGATTTCCCTGACCAGGTCTGAAGATCCTTGTGGCTCCTGCACTTCCCCCATCCTACAGGAAACTTTTGTTTCCTTGTGTGTGTTGATGATTTCATACTACTTGAGAGATCATGGAGTAAGTCATGGAAGGAGTTTGTTAAAGGCTTGAGACTGGACGTATCCGAGAGACAGTTCCACTTGGAGCTTGCGAAAGGATGACTCAAGTGAAATTGTTCCTTTTCTGTACTTTCTTTGTCTATAATAAAAGAAACACATGTCTTTGTTCTTGATATAGATCTTCTTCATGTTATGGTATTCATGTTATGATTCATATTTGATAGGTTGTTTAATTGCATAACTAACTACCTTTCCTTATAATATGAAGATGGTTCCTTT
The DNA here is from genome assembly GCA_000404065.3 of Pinus taeda. NCBI lineage: Eukaryota > Viridiplantae > Streptophyta > Pinopsida > Pinales > Pinaceae > Pinus > Pinus taeda. The sequence goes on from APFE030728245.1 coordinate 57,284, forward strand.
ATGACGTTTAGTCCATATACTGCTGCACTTTCTTGGATTGTTGGTTTTGCAGGTCAAAGGAGCAAAGGAACTCAAAGAAGGGTCTGGACCCTTGGAGACTCTTCTCAAACGTAGGACCTCAGGTATGCCCCCTATCGTAGAGTTTGCTTATAGTAGCATTATGATTGCCTGGAATGTGTGTTTCTTTGCATAGATAATCTTCAGTCTACTAGGGTATTCACCCAAGACCCTAGGGGAGTTTATCCCACTACAATTGCTGAGGAGGTGCTAAGGGATGACACTAAAAGTATTTTAGTATGATTTCTTTTTGTTTGATTTTTTCAGGACTAGGGGAGTTGAAGTGGTAAGACATGGGGTAAGGTCTATGTGCCTGTAGAGATCAGAATTTGCCAAAGCCCCATCCTGATTGTTTGGTAAGTAGAAGTTTTGATTTTTTTTAAATAGCGGCCAATATAAATTTTCAAGTAATTTTAGTGGTGGTGTGAGCACCACTTCGTTCAATAATAAACCAGCAGCGAAAAAGAAGTTTATAAAGAACAAGGGTGAATTTGAACCAAGGACTGATGGTTCTAAATAGGGATTGAATGCTAGTCCTAAGCATATCAATACCCCCACAATAGAGAAGAATCCTTCTAACATAGAATCCTTTGTTGCTTCTCATCAAGAATCTCCTCTTATTAGGGGGAAATCATATTTTCTTAGTGGTTAGCCTAAAGAGGAATTCCTCTTCAACCCTATTCAAGAACCAGAGTTCCAAACAACAGCCTTTGAAGGATCTGTACTTTACCAGGGTCCCACTCCCTTTTGGTTCAATATGGCTCATTTAGAGGGTACTAGTACTACAAATGGGGACCATCAGGAGAAGGAAGAGGAATCATTTACATTCGAATTTCCTATCAAATATTATGTTGGGACCAGTCAGAGAAAAACCATTCCTCCCTCTATTTTTCCTAATTTTCATGGTACGTCTAGCGAAGATCCCAATGCTTTCTTATTCAAGTTTGATGTATTATGTAGGAGCTATGATTATTCTTCAAATTCTCAGAAGTTGAAGTTGTTTCCTGCCACATTAAAAGATGCAAGTCTCATATGGTTCATGGGACTAACTGCAAATTCCATTTCGACATGGGATGACATGAAGAAGTTGTTCCTGAAAAGTACCAGGATTATTGCAAAACCAAGGACATCAGGGAAGAAATATTTGGCATGACCCGGAAAGAGGAGGAAAGCCTGGAAGACTTCCTGGACATATTCCAATATAATTTACAAAGATCCAAACTGAACCAACTGAATAAGGAAACATTGAGAACAATCTTACTGAGAGCCATAAGACTGGAATCTCTTGAAGTTTTGAAATTGATGGGAGCAAGTGATGCATCAAAATTAATTTATGATGATGTGTGAGTTGTGACGATGGTATTAGAGGGGAAATTCTAAGTTTGGAAAATGATGAAGAGATACTTCCTCCAAATTCACTAAATCAGTTGTAGGGGCTGGGGTGACCATAGTTGAAATGGAAAACTTATTTGAAATTTTTAAAAACGACATTCTTAGAACTTTGTCTTCACAGTTAGATTTTTTGTAGGCTAAGAAGAAGTAGGAGGAAGTGGAGAAATCCATGTCTATGTTCTGCTCCAAGTGTAGAGAAAAACATCCCTTGAGGGAGTGTCCTGCAGACAGTATAGAGGTATGTTGAATATGTGAGGCTGATCATTTTACTGATCAGTGTCCTTTTCTTCTAGAGATTAAAGATGATTATCTAGCATATCAGGAAGCTATCAATGCACTCTATGCAATGGCACCTCAAAAACCATGGCAGCCACGTCCTACAGGTATGTCACAACAACATTCTCAATTTCCTTATGCTTAGAATCAGATGTGGAACAATCCAATGCTCTGGCAACCCTGGCCTCCACAACAACATTGGAAAGGGAATTTTCCTTACTAAATTATCCCCCTCAAAACTTTTATTCACCACAAACCCATGCCACAACAAATGGTTCAGCCACAACAACGACAACCTCAGTTGCCCGCCCCACCAAATCAACCAGGGCCCACAAAACTTCCTACCCAACTAGTATCCAATCCCAACAATAAAGTCGTCCAATCTACTCACAATATTGGAATGGCCACCTATCCCACTTTTCCTACCTATTGTATTGCACCACATCCTATGCAGAAAATTTACGCTCTTGTGCTATAGGAATTTCCTGTGTCACTGCATGAAATTAAACTCAGATTAGGAAAAGTGGTGTGGTGATTCAACCCAGAAAAATTGAAGAGATTATAGAGGAATACACTTTGGATACACCTGAAGTAGAAAACATACCAGAACCATCAGAACAAACCATTCCAAATTCACAAGAACCTTTCTCATCTCATATTGTCCAACCTCCTTTTCAAGAGAGTTTGGAGATGAAAATAAAATAGCATGAGTTTGATCTTGTGTCTGAACTGAGAAATTTATGCATTAAGATCTCGTTACTACAAGCAATAAAGGATATCCCTATTTATGCCAAAACAGTGAGGGAGATATGTACCAAGAAACCAGGGAGACAGAAGAAGGAACCTTCTACAATTCAAGTAGGTGGAAAACTTGTAAGTCTTATGTCCACCGGATTTGTCACTAAGAATATGCAGACCTTGGAATCCCTGTGGTTACCACCTCTATCAATGGGTATCCAATAAGAAAAATTCTAGTCGATTTAGGTGCAACCATCAATGCCATGACAATGGAGACATTATCTCACATAGGATCCTTTGACTTACTTCTTACTCCTACCATGTTAGAATTAGCAAACAAATCTAAGGTAAATCCAGAGGGTGTATTAGAATACATTGTCATTTCATTAGATTCCTGTGAGTTCCCTACAAATTTCTATGTTCTTCAACCTAAGACTAGCTTGGGAGGGAATCCTTTGATCTTGGGGAGACCTTGGTTGGATACAGTTGCCACCTACATAGGGTGTAGGTCTGGAAACATGACCATCTCTCATGGGGCTGAAACTAAACACATCAACCTATACCCCCTTGAAAAATCCCTCCTAAAATCGAAAAATACTATTGCGATGATGAATAATATAATTCAGAAGTTATTCACCCATTATTGGCAATAGCCTAAGCCATGAGCCTTAAGGAAAATTCAGAGGAAAATTTGATAAATTATCATATTTCTAATCCTAATTTTTCACAACATTTAAAGGGGCAATTGTTGGTTTATAAAAGGTGTCTTTTAAAACTCCTATTTATCCCACATTAATTATCAACCCAGGCAAGATTTTCTATTTCAAGAGTGTACACAGTTTATCGTGGTTATTTACTCGAGAGTAATGTTTCTAAATTGCAGCACAATGATTTCAAATACAAGAGTAAACGAATGGTTTAAATAAAACTTACTTGCAATTAAAGGAAACCCAATACTCTGAAACTAAATTATTTATTCGAAAAAATAACAACAATTATCAGTCAAGGGTACAGTAGAAATAACTCATTCCTTGTTTACTGATGGAAACTAAATCAAGCATAAATAAGATCCCCAATCTGAGAGCTTTGACAGCAATAGCCAATGTTCTTTACAGTTGTTGACCTTGCACACAACACACTAAATAACCAAATTGGAAATGACAATGAAGTAAATCAACAATGCTACTGCAATTGATCAAAATGAGATAACTATGCTAACTGTAAGAATGATAAATGGCAAGCCTAAATGATTGCATAAAGTAAATGAGCAACAATGCTATATAATAGAAATGAACAACAAAACTTATGTAACTGCAATGCACAACAAAACTTATGTAACTTCAATGAACAACAAAGCTAAGTTATTGAAATTAACAATGAAGCTTTGTAAGTAAAATGAACAACACAACAATATACTTGCAAAAAGCAATGATCTTGTTATGAGGGAAATGAATAGCAATGCAATTAAATTGCAAAAGGTAATCATTAAACAAACCACACTTGCATAAATCATAAATTAGGAAAACCACACTATATGGTACAGGAATGGCAAGTAGATCCACCAAGAGCCAGGCCCTTAGCCACCAGTGAATACCACTGGATTACTTTATGAGATGCGATGGAACAACAACTCTACTTATATATTAATCGTCTAATCAGGTAGCATTACAGTAAGTTGTGTCTTCTTGGCAGCGAGAGTCTGCAAATAAAATTACAATTAGGAATAATAATCATTCCATCCCTCTCTCCTCCTATCCTATCCTATCTATCTCTAATCTAATAATCCATCTAATTCCCCATCTTCTCTTTTTTATCTTTGTTTTCATTTAAATACATAGAGAGCAGAGAGAAGTTACAACAAAGATGATTACAAAATGATTCTCATTACAAAATTGGATTGTTCACAAAAAATTGATCAATAAGATCATATTTAAAATATCTTTCCATCAGCATTCAATAGGAACAGGTCAAATTTGGTATTGCAACTGAGATAATTTCGAAAATGGCTATAACAACGAATCTGAGAAAAACGTCTTCAGAGAACCTTTTGTTTCTCTTAATACAGACTAAATTTTGGAAAACGACTCATCATAAAATTAATGTCGTCTGTTCTGGATAAAACCCATTTTTCGGATTTTCCAGATTCTTTTCCATTTGCCCAAAACATCCAATCAAAAATTGTCACTTCTTATTCCAGTGAATTTCTGAGTTGGCACCTTTAATGATAAGCTGGAGATCAAATCTGCAATCTGAAAAATATCTTGGAGGTTAAAATGGTGAATGATATTACAACCAATTTATTAATAAACCATCATTGGTAAAAACATGCGTAATAATAAATTTATTAAAAATAAAGGAGAATAAATAATATTTATCCATAAGAGCATATATAATTATAAAATGAGATTATATGATAAATCACGATAAATGGCATGATAAAGAAGAGTAGAAATCGATGAAATAGGTGTTAAAAAGTGATAATAATAATGACATATTAACGGCCCAACATACCCTGAAATTGAATATATTGCATGTCCTCGTGCAACCCAAAGACTTTGTGTTAACCAAGCAATGAATTCTTCCTCAAATAATGAATATTCAATTTTAGCAATGTTGATGAAGGCGTAACAATTTTTTCATTGACGTTAAAATTATGTGTATATGAAATTGCAGCAAAATATGATATAAGTAACAACAAACTTCATTAACCATTTTCTCAAAAACTACAAACCAGATTTAGCTGAAAGTTTGCAAGTAGATTTATAATATATTAATGCTTCTATGAACCAAAAATCAGATCGTTTTGATGCATGGATCATGATATATAAACAAAATGGTTGTAGGTGATAGTGCATGATTTCCAAAATTTTATGAACTAATTTAATTTGAAATTATCTGGGTTTGTGTATTTTAATGATATGTCTATGTTTTCCAGAAATCACAAGAATTGAGTTCATAGTTTTAAAAATATATGGAAATCAATTTCTACACTATATAAAAATAAAATTGTATGCCTTAAATGAGAAAGAAAGTATAAAACATCCATCATGTGTAGCAATTCCTCCCCCAAACTGAAGAATTAGCATGCCCTCATGCAATACTAGAAAACAAATTGAGGTGGTCATTACCATCTGTTGAAATCTATACTTGGTGTAAAACAACATAGAATAATGGAAGTGTTGAGAATGAATAAGAATATCAATGGATGATAAAGAATATTAATGACATGGTCATAAGGAATAAATGAAAGAAAGAAACACTCCCCCAAATTGAAAGATGATATGTCTCTGAAAATGGGAAGTGGTAAAAATGTGGAATGAATGATAATGCTCAATGTATTTTCATGAAGTTCTCCTAAATTCGTAATAAATCATAAATTATGCTATTTTACCTCAAAAAAAAATGTAAAATGACATGTATCGACTGGCATTTGTTGAAGTTGATGTAGGTAGATTTGGTGTTTAAAGTGATGCAAAAGGTGGAATCCAGGCAAGCACATCATGTCTGAACAATTGTTTGTGTTCGCGAGTTGCTCGAGCCTCTTCTGTTAGTTGCAATAGTGTGGTCATGCTGCGAATAGAGTTCCCCCCCATACATGTTGTTCTCCTGTAAATAAACCACTATTTTTGCATACAATGTTCTTGAATCCATAGTGTTAGTTTTGAATAGCAACAGATAAGAAGCATGCAAAAATTTCAATCAGAATTTTTTTTTTTGTATACATGCAATACTAATATTTTGTCAGATCAACAAATTATGGCGAAGTGCAGTAATCATATCACATGCTATCCCATAATGCATGCATTCCCCCCTCCAATTGGAAAAGAGATTCCATGACCATGAAGCCTATGAAAGGTTTTATGCTGACGACAAGGCAAGGGAATAAACAATACAACAGTAAATGAAGCAAAGTACACATATCAATGATAGCATGGCGAGAGTTATGTTTATAATGAGAGCAAAGTGTGTAAAGATAGTTATGAATAAGAGATATGACACTTTGGATTGATGATAAGTTATGCAAAAAAGAAAAATGACAACAATATGCCAAAAAGATGCTTTGCTGACAGTATTCTAGCTGAAAATGATGCGATTGATCTGAAAACAATTTCTCATGTGTAAAGGTTCAAAACAGGGAAAAAATTAAGGAAATAACTTCTCCGATAAAAAAAGAGAATAAGGAAGGGGTATTATAGTAATAATTGACAATAAGATATAACTTCAATACCATACGTAGAGCCTTTGCTGCCAACATGTGTCCATAGCCTCGGCAGGGTTGCTTTTTAACCCATATAAGCCAGGATCCTCAATTTATAAATGGAAAGTTCTAGTGTTGTTCTACAGAAGAAATTAGTGTGCTGGTGTGGTAATCAGATAACACTGTTATTCATTGGGATATAACAAAAGTGATCAGGCTGGCTCGTGATGAGACCTCCCGTTCCAATGATAATTTGGCTATCCAATGGATAATAACCCTGGTGTGGTGGCCATAATGGGAATGTCACTTTGTTATAGCCTTATGAAAATGGTAGGCTAGCTCGTAATGAGACCCCCTATCCTCCATCTGTGAACAAAATTTTGTTGATATTACACATTTTTATGATAAAAAGAGGGAGGCTCAGTACTCCTTAAGAGTAGTAATGGTGGAAGAAGTTGAACATGTCAATAGAAAAAATATACCCATAATCTCATTTATTACAAATAGAGAAGATTATAACTAGTAAAGGTGGAACTAACATGGTATTAAGATGATCAATTAGAATCATGTATAGCAGAAAATAATGCAGTAAAGTAGTATATAAATAATTGTGTCCCTTTTGAAAATAAGCTATCATCAAGGAGTTTTCCTGTTAAAAATCATAACGTTAAGGTTATTCACCTGCCTCAATAGACTCCATAATTCTTGTCCTCATAAAATTAGTGTACTTAATGCCATGACAAGGAATCAATAAAATGTGGCTGAGATGAACTAGGAATAATCCCACAAGAGGAATGAAGGGTTGTTCTCGAAAATACTCCCAAAGTGTTGTTCCCTTGAAAGAACAACAAAAATACTCGAAAAAGTGTTGTTCCTTGAAGGAAACAGCAAAGGAAATGCACGCCAAAATGTGTTGTTCCATATAGAGAACAACAAAAAAATACACATAAACAAAAGTGTCGTTCTGTATAGGAACAACAAAAAATGGATGCGAAAAAGTGATGTTCTTTATAGGGAACAACAAAAAATACACACAAAAAAGTGTTGTTCCCTAACAGGAACAACAAAAAAATGCGTAAGTGTTGTTCCTTAAAAGGAACAACAAAAAATATTCCCAAAAAAAGTGTTGTTCCTTAAAAGGAACAGCAAAAAATACACCCAAAAAAAGTGTTGTTCCTTAAATGGAACAGCAAAAAAATGCATGCGAAAAAGTGTTGTTCTTTAAAAGGAACAACAAAAAATACACCCAAAAAAAGTGTTGTTCCTTAAGAGGAACAACAAAAAATACACCCAAAAAAAGTGTTGTTCCTTAAGAGGAACAACAAAAAATACACCCAAAAAAAGTGATGTTCCTTAAAAGGAACAACAACAAAAAAGCATGCGAAAAAGTTTTGTTCCTTTTAAGGAACAGCAAAAAATACACCCAAAAAAAGTGTTGTTCCTTAAGAGGAACAACAAAAAAATACATGCGAAACTGTTGTTATTTAAATGGAATAGTTGTTGTTCCTTAAGAGGAACAACAACTGTTCCTTAAGAAGAACAACAATTGTTCCTTAAATGGAACAATAGCTATTCCTTAAGAGGAACAACAATTGTTCCTTAAATGGAACATCAAAAAGACAAAAACATGAAACTATTGTTCCTTAAATGGAACAGTTGCTGTTCCTTAAGAGGAACAACCGTTGTTCCTTAAATGGAGCAACAAAAAGAAAGAGAAGTTGATATACAAAATTCAAAAATGAATAAATTGTTCATTGGATTGATGTTGAGGATGGGTTACAATTTGAAGGAAGCAACACCTTAAATACAAAAACATAAGAGAAATAAAAAAAAAAAAACACTTTATTTAAAAACAGTACGTAAATAAATAAATTAAGTTACAACAGCTATGATGTTATTTCCTAAGGCAAGGGAAAAAATGATCTTTTGGAAAAATGTATTGGCAGTAGTGACATGAATATTCAAGTGAAAATGAATTCTTCATTGCTTCTATTATGAATTTGTGGGGTAATGAATTGGATGAAATTCCCTTGTTTCATTAAAATTTCTTTCAAAAATCGCTCATCCATAAATTGACCTTCTTTATTCTCCTAGGACCTGCAAAAAACGAGTGTCTACCTACAATAAAATATTAATTCATGGAGAAATAGAGGTGATCGAGCTCCCCTAATCCAAGAATTATGCAAAAAAATAACAAGTAGTTACTCGTTATAACAAATCCACTGAGAAAATAACAAAGTAAAATTTATTTGTCACTTGCGGGAGAGCAGTGACCAATCATGCTAATCTGCAGTGTTTTAATCACAACTTCTTTGTTTTTTGTTCAAATTGAGTGATTCCATAGCTAGATGAGAGATAATTCAAAGTAATATCTCTAATAGAAATAGTTTTTAAAAATTCAATGACATGATATGTCAATTTTACTTAGAACAACCTGCATAACAGAGTCATTTTCGATTTCCCCATATAGAGCAACAACAGATTTTTTAAGCATAGATTTTTCGTTTGATGTCGAATTCAAATGATTTAAATTGAAAATGAAATTATATTCATTTATTTATCTCCAATAATAACAATTTTTGAAGACAAGAAGAATTGATAAGTCAAATACTCTAAGGAACAACCAGAAAAATAGAGTTTTAAGAGTGCTGATTTACGATGGACAGTCAATGTTTTTGTCATAACTTCCTCATACAATATAAAAAATGAGTGATTCAAATTTCTTTGTAAACTAGATTCATATGGAATATACCATATAAACAGTTTTTCAAAATATGGTCATTTAGGCTTTCAAAAACGGACTGTCCCAACTCTATTCCTGAGTTGCCTGCTAGACACCTTGTCAATGTTTTGGTTCTAACTTTTTCTTTTCAAATCCAAATTGAGTGATTAAAATTGGGTTGGAAAGTAGACATAAAGGGATACTTAGAATAGAAACATTTTTTAAAAATATTCCCTTTTGGTCCCTCAAAACATGACTATCCCGACTGTGTTTTCAGAAATTTTATCAAGCCCACAAGCCAAAAAAAATATGATATTCAAGAAATTTTTCCAAATTGGTGATAAAAATGAATATGAGTGTTTGTAGGACTTTTATTTCCATTATAATTCATCTACATACACAAATGAATTAAAAAATTTATCACCAATGTTGATTTGCATAGCATGTTGCGACAAAAACAACTATTTTTACATTAAAAACAAAATGCATTTATTTATGTTTTTATTTATTTTTATTTTTTTACACTAACCTACTTTGATTTGAAAAATGAATATGATTACGTATAATAGTACTTCTAGTAGAACCATTTTCAAAATAAAGCTTCAAGTATGCTCATACCCAAATTTGAAAAATGCATGTTAATGAATATTAGGGTATGAGAAGCCAACTTCCCTTGAAAAGATGGTATCAAAAATTGTTGAAGTATGGAGTGATGCTGTAAATAAATAATAGAGTGAAACCAATATTCAATATATAATTTACTTTCTTGATTTTCCATAGCCCTCATATCATGAAGTTCTTGAGCTTTTAAAATGACTTGTTGACGCAGTCTAGAAGAAACCTCATTTTCTTCCATAACTTCTACAATTTTCGAATTTTAAACATTCTGAATCTCATTGTAAGTTTTCTCCAATGGCGCATGTGAGATAGAATGGGTGGGAATGGTGGTTAAATTTTGTAGTTCAACACTGTAAGCATGTTGTACTGATTTATTATGGTGAGGGTGTGAAATGAGTTGAGCAGGAAATTGTGTTTGGAATGGAGCATTTTGATGATGTAGTTGATTGGGTTGAGTGGATGATTTTTATAGGTAAACAAGATGTCATGGAAGAGTTGGTGAAGAATATGGAGGATGTGTTTGTGTTACAAGATGAGGGAGAGTAGTCATACAATCATAAGATGAACCATGCCAAACTTGTAGACAAGATTTGTGGGGGTTATATTGAAATTGACATGGCTGCCCTAGCACATGAGTATTCCATAATGGATTATGCAAGTAAGAATATGGAGAGGAAGTGTTTTGAACCATACTTGTAGGCCATTATTTCCATGGTTTTGACCTTGTTGCAGCTTCCTCATCTCTATGATATGCTACTTCCATCATACATAAGGAAGAACAACTATCTATGGGATGCTCCTTTTGGTCATGAGGGCAAAACACTTCATCAAATTCTTGATTTTTCTGAACCTACAAAACATCGAATTGTGAATTTAGAGAGCTAATAAAATCAATTTTAAAATGTTCAAATAAATCATTGATTTCATCTCTTATGTCTCTTGTTCCTGTAGCAGATTTGGAAAACAAAGAGCAAAATTCTCTAGAATTCTTACCAGCCTTGGAGATTCCTCTTGAATACCTTATGCAAAATTTACAAACATCATCATATGACAACTTAAAAACATCACCTTTTCCCATTATATTTAAGAGTTCTAAAAATTCATCTTTGATTCCTTTAAGAAGGATTGTTTTTAAGATCTCTTTTTCCAGATACTTATGTTTGATTTTTGAAGGTTGTATCAAAATCTCTCCACATAGTCCTCCAAGCTTTCATATTCCCCTTGTATCATATCGAAAATATCTTCATTTGATTTGCAGTAGTCTTGGTACTTCTTCAAGAATATGTTCTTCATGTCCTCCCATGTTTGGATGCAGTTCTCACCTAGGCTCATGAACCATCAGAGAGCTGCTCCTTTTAGAGTAAGAAAAAACACTTTCAACCTTTGAACATTAGTATAATAATCATATCCTCTACAAAGTATTTCTAACTCAAATAATAATGTATCTAGATCTTCATTTTTCAAACCATGAAAATTTGATAGAGAATATGGGGGAATTATGTGCATTTGTGTCACTCCTCCTAGATCTTTGATAGGAAATTCAAAAGTAGAAATGTGAGCCATTTCTTACCATAATAGAAGACGTTTTTCATGTGTTTCTTCGAGGCTCCTACTTCAAATGTTCCTGTCCATTGGTTAGTGAAATGGGTGGTGCTTAATCACCACTTAAGTGAAATCATGAGATTTCTTTTTCAAAATTCCTATTTTTTTTCTTAGTCATTCACATAAAAATTCAAACATTTATTTCTAACCTAAGTTCTTCAACAATTATGCTAGAAAGAGGACAGGGGAGCAGGGCTTTTACATGCTCCGTATGTAGGTTCTTACCTTCCATTTTTAATACCCAACTCTTTCCTAACAGGCACCCATCAAATGCTCACTACTCTTTAGAAATGGCTACTCTCCCCGGTAACGGCGCCAAAATGTTGGTTGACAAAAGGTGTCTTTTAAAACTCCTATTTATCCCACATTAATTATCAACCTGAGCAAGATTTCATATTTCAAGAGTGTACATAGTTTGTGACAGTTGTTTACTCAAGAGTAATGTTTCTCAATTGCAGTATAGTGCTTTCAAATACAAGAGTAAACATATGCTTTAAATAAAACTCACTTGCAATTAAAGGAAACTCAATGCTCTGAAACTAAATTATTTATTCAACAAAGTAAAAACAATTATCAGTCAAGGATACAATAGAAATAACCTTGTTTACTGATGGAAACTAAATCAAGCATAAAAAAAATCCCCAACCTGAGAGCTTTGACAGCAATAGCCAGTGTTCTTTACAGTTGTTGACCTCACACACAACACACTAAATAACCAAATTGGAAATGACAATGAAGTAAATCAACAATGCTACTGCAACTGATCGAAATGAGATAATTATGTGAACTGTAAGAATGTTAAAAGACAAGCCAAAATGATTGCAGAAAGTAAATGAGCGCCAATGCTATGTAATAGAAATGAACAACAAAACTTGTGTAACTGCAATGAACAACAAAGCTAAGTTACTGAAATGAACATCGAATCTTTGTAAGTAAAATGAACAACACAACAATATACTTACAGAAAGCAATGATCTTGTTATGAGGGAAATGAATAGCAACACAATTCAATTGCAGAAAGTAATTATTAAACAAACCACACTTGCAAAAATCAGAAATTAGGCAAACCACATTGTATGGTATAGGAACGACAAGTAGATCCACCAGGAGCCGAGCCCTTAGCCACCAGTGAATATTGCCGGATTACTTTAGGAGATGCGAAGGAACAATAACTCTACTTATATATTAATCATCAAATCAGGTAGCATTAGAGTAAGTTGTGTCTTTTCTGCAGCGAAAGTCTGCAAATAAAATTACAATTTGGAATAATAATCATTCTATCCCTCTCTCCTCCTATCCTATCCTATCTATCTCTAATCTAATAATCCATCTAATTCCCCATCCTCTCTTCTTGATCTCTATTTTCATTTAAATACACAAAGAGCAGAGAGAAGTTACAACAAATATGATTACAAAATGATTCTCATTACAAAATTGGATTGTTCACAACAAATTGATAAACAAGATCATATCTAAAATATCTTTCCATTAGCATTCAACAGGAACAAGTCGAATTTGGTATTGCAACTGAAATAATTTGGAAAATGGCCACAACAGCGAATCTAAGAAAAATGTCTTCAAAGAACCTACCATTTCTCTTAATACGGACCGAATTTGAGAAAACGGCTCATTAAAGAACTAGTTTGGTCCATTTTGGACAAAACCCATGTTTCAGGTTTTCTAGATTCTTCTCCATTTGCCCAAAACGTTCAATGAAAAATTGTCACTTCTTATTCCAATGAATTTCTGGGTTGGCACCTTTAATGATGAGCTGGAGATCAAATCTGTAATCTGGAAAATATCTTGGAGGCTAAAATGGTGGGTGATGTTACAACAAATTTATTAATAAACCATCATTGGTAAAAACATGCATAATAATCAATTTATTAAAAATAAAGGAGAAAAAATAATATTTATCCATAAGAGCATAAATAATTATAAAATGATAAATCATGATAAATGACATGATAAAGAAGAGTAGAAATGGATGAAATAGGTGTTAAAAAGTGATAATAATAATGACATATTAATGGACCAACAACAATCTAGTCCTAATCTAGATATCATTCTAACCTTAAAAACTCTTATAAATATAATAACAACAACTGAATTACATTCAACCCTCTTATCTACATTTCCTACATATTCAATGAATGAATGTGGAGGTAAGGTAATTGAAATTTCTTTTGGAAAAACCCTAAATATCAATTTTGCCTTGACTCTTAAATAGGAGGAGAAATTAATTCAGACATTGAAAGAATTTTTGGATACATTTTCTTGGGAATACACAGACATGAGGGGTATTCACCCGGAAACATGCATTCATCATATCTACATAGAGGGAAATTCCAAGCCTATGAGACAACCACAAGAAGAATGAACCCTGCTTGAGAGAAATTGTAAAAAATGAGTTGTAGAAATTGTTAACTTTAGGATTCATTTACCCTATTTCAGACAGTCAATGGATATCCCCACTAGTTATCATCCCTAAAAAGAATGGTAAATGGTGAGTGTGTGTGGATTATGGGGAACTAAACAAATCTACATTAAAATATCACTTTCCCTTACATGTTATAGACCAAATGATGGACATTTTAGCAGGGAAGAAGTATTTTTCTTTCCTAGATGGGTTCAGTGGGTACAACCAAATTAGGATAGCTCTAGAGAACTAGGAGAAGATGGCATTCACATGTACCTGGGGAAACTATGCATATAAGGTCCTACCATTTTGTTTATGTAACACACCAACCACATTTCAAAGGGTGATACTTAGTATTTTCTCTGATCTTTTGCATGATTGCGTAGAGATTTACATGGACGATTTTACAATAATAGGTGGTACTTTTGAAGAAGCTATACATAATCCTAGGAGAGTTTTGCAGAGATGTAGAGAAACTAATTTTTCATTGAGTAATAATTTTCTTTTATGATTATGACTAAGGGTATTGTTTTGGGTCATCATGTTTCTGCTACAGGATTTAAATTTTATCCGGCTAATATTGAAGTAATTGAAAAGCTACCTCCACCAACTAGTCAAAAGGGAGTTCAAATTTTCCTTAGACATGTAGGCTACTACAAAAGGTTTGTTTGGAATTTTATAAAGGTATCCTTGCCATTGTTTAAATTATTGACCAAAGAATCTGAATTTCACTAGAGCGATGAGTTTCAAGCTACATTTGATACACTCAAGGAAAAAATTTCTTTAGCACCTATCTTGATAGGTCCAGATTGGAAATTTCCCTTTCATATTTCCACTGATGCCTCTGATTCAGTTATAGGAGTGGTATTGGGCCAAAACGAAAATATCGTAACCTATGATATCTATTTTTTTAGTAAAAATTTAACTCCCGCAGAACTAAATTACATTGTAACTGAAAAAGAGTTCCTTGTTGTAATTTATGCTATCAATGAGTTTAGACATTACATCACTGGTTATGCAATTTTTGTACATACTAATCATTCTTCTATTCGATATCTTATGAACAAACCAATCACTAATGGCAGGATTACTAGGTGGTTTTTTCTACCATAGGAATTTGACATCACAATATTGGATAGGCGGGGAAAAGAAAATCAGGTAGCTAATTTCCTATCTAGGCTCAACCACGCAGGTGAGGATATTCCTATTAATGATAACTTTCTTGATGAGAATTTGTTTTCTATTTCTATCAAATCACCTTGGTTCATAGACATGGCCAATTATTTTTCTACAGGAAAGTTACCACCCTACTTCTCATCTAGTCAGAAAAAGAGAATTATTAGAAAAAGTGTTGATTACTCTCGGATAAAAGGAGACCTCCTTTGTACCGGACCTGACTTGATTACTCATAGGTGTGTTAGAGAGGATGAGATATATGATATCTTAAGAGCTTGTCTCAATGAACCCTTTGGAGGAAATTTTGCAGATAAGTGGACAAACTATAAGATCCTCTGCTTAGGTTACTACTGGCTAAGTCTTTTTAAAGATGCAAAGGAGTATGTTTGAAATGTGAAAGCTTCCAGAGGATAGGGTGACCTATTCAAATGGATGAATTTCCTTCGTAACCACAATTTCTCATAGAACCATTTGAGAGATGGGCTCTTGATTTTGTAGGTCCCATCAATCCTATGTCTGAAGGTAAGAAGTATATTTTAGTTTGTATTGATTATGTTACAAAGTGGGTGGAAACAAGGGCACTACCTAGAGCAACGGAGAAGGAAATGGTAAACTTTTTTTTTTTTTAATATTTTGTGAGATTTGGGGTACCAAGGGAAATTGTTATAGACCGAGGTAATCCATTTTTATTGAATCTTGTACAAGGAATTGTACATAAATATCTTATTACTCATCAGAAATCCGCCACTTACTATCCACAAGCCAATGGATAGGTGGAACCAAAAATTAAGGTGTTGGAAACTATCTTGCCTAAGACAATGCAAAACATAAGAAGGATTGGTCAAATTGACTTTCTGAGGCATTATGAGCCTACATGATCACATGGAGAAACACCATTGGATTCTCTACATATGAATTGGTGTATGGAAAATAAGTTTTATTGCTAATTGAATTTCAGATCAAAACTTTTAAGATGGCAATAGATTTGGGCATAAGCCTTGATGAAGCACAACAATAGAGAATCATGCAACTTAATGATCTGGATGAGATTCAGTGAGACACTTTTCAACATATTGATCTAATCCAACAAAAACGGGCTAGAAGGCATGACAAATACTTTAAGAAAAATCAATTCAAAGAGGGATACTGGGCATTGCTATTTGATTCAAAATTTAAGAATTTTAAAGGGAAACTTAACACACATTGGCTTGGCCCCTATGAAATTGAAAAAGTTTTTGATAATGGATTTGTTCAGGTTAAAACAATTGACGATGGAAATGTTACCTTCTTAGTGAATGGGCACATACTCAAACTATATCAGAAGCCCCAATATAAGGATGAATTTGTGAAAGAGATTGTGAAGAAGAAAGAGCTATAAATGGTGGAGAAGGGAGTCATTCCTTTCACTACCTCTTCTTTATTTTTTGCCATAATAAACTGATCTTACTTTGTTCCTTCTCATTCTTAGTAAACCATGAAAGGAATGTCTATTGGGTATAGATTTATTCCTTTTTTCGATCCCAATAGACTAATTACGAAAAAGCAACACCCTTGGAGTTCTCTTTTTTAGTATTTCAGAGTCTCTAAAATTGAAATATAGCGAGCATGAACTTCCCTGGGCTCATTAAAATCACAAGACAATACATCCTTTGGATCCTTAAAATAAATTTTGTCTTTCAGTTAATTTTTGGTTTTCTTGTGTTGGACTGATGTGGGATCTCTTAAGGCCCTCCTTCCAACAATCTTGGCCCATCGACATCAGCAAATTATTTGGGTTCAATATTAGAGACTTTTGATGCCTTGAAGCTTGTATTCCTCAATGACAGGATATCTCGTCAGTAGTAATGGAGATTCATCATGGCTTCTTGACTGCTGGATCCTATAGGGGGTTCAACAACAGCTCATACATTCACACCTGATAAGATGCATCAAATGTACCTTAGTCCTCGCTTTCATTAATGGTGATGGACCTCGTGTTGGTTATCAAATGACCTTACTGGCTGGTAATCCAATGAGATTACTTCACATTTGACCTCAACACCTATATTCATGTGCAGTAAACTATACAAGAAAAGGGAAGAAAATGGTTTCCTGAAGAAGGATTTCTTGTATAGAAGTTGAGCAGTTACATTTTCTACAGCAAAGCAATTATTTCCTGAAGAATGAATTTCCGAAAGAACATTTTCTTAAAGAATCTGGCAAGTACTAATCATCTTCATTACTAGTTGAGTCTACATAATTACACGATCTTGCACATGATATGGTTTGGAGGTGGTTTATGATTCCAAAAGCTAGTGCAGCCATTACCCAAGGTACTCGACCGTTGTAAGGTAAGATCGATCAAGTACGTTTGGCATCAGAATACTTAAGGTAAAAAGGTAATGGTACAAAAATTTTGAATTTGCATGAATATGAGTCACGACCACCCTCACGGAATAAGCCGGTGATGATTCGTTGTGTCATAGCACGAGTTCCCATTCCCAATTATTATTTCGATTATCTTCCCAACATGTATCCTATAGAACGGATCATGATGGAAATCATGATCATGTTCCGTGTTGTTTGATGTTTCATTATTACCCTACACCTTTCCTAAAACAAAACATTCTTATTCTTATCGGGTTTGAATTATCTCGCTTGGTCTCAAAGGAATATCAATGAACTAATCGAAATCTGCTCTCTCCCACACCTAGCCACTATTGAAAATGTGTTCTGCCGATAGATTTGAAGCTCAGGGTCCAGAATTACTTGATGCTTATCCATAGAGTAAGAAGAGGTTGGAGAAGGTAGGATGGATGCCTCTATTCTTAAAGTTTAGTGGGCATAATTTATAAGTGAAGAAGACTTTTGATCTAAACCTAAATGGCGACAAGGCACAGGTGGGTAACATTAAGTTCAGATTGATGGAGGTGTTGGTAGCCTGAGCTTGTGGAATTCCACAGGAAGGAGAGCGTTGGTTTAAAAACCAACGATTCAATAAGGATAACTGTGCTCCCTTCCTCAGAAAAGAGCATGCAGACTCGGACTAGAGCAAGGGGATTCTGGAGGACTTCCTTGGAAGTAAGTGTTGAAAATAGCAACAACAAATGCTAAAAATAGAATTGCGAAAAATAGAACTGCTATAAATAGAAGTTCAGCCAGCATTGATCTTAGCAACAATGAATGGAAAAATGGTAGTGCTAAAAATAGCATTCTATAAATAGCATTCTGGGATACCTTCCTATTCTAGTCAGTCCCTAAACTAAAATAGTGAAGTAAAATTCGAATTTGATCTTAGCAGAAATTTGTAAAATAATTAATTAATTCATCTTGAGTTAATTAGTTAAGGAAAATCAAACTTGAAGTCTATGTGGGGACATGTAACAGTTTCTCCATTAATTGAGGAATTTCTCCATCAGTTAAAGAGATAAGGATGAGTTGTAATATTGAGTTGTAATTGGTTGAGTTAGTTAACTGAGTCAAGTCTAATTAGATTAATTCAAACAATTTGTTGAATTAATGTAAGTTCAGTTAGTTAATGCTTGCATACAAGTAACTACTACACTTCAGATAACTAAGTATTCTCTCATAAATAACTCATGCATGTCAGTTCAAACAGAGACCCAGTTGAGATCATATGGAGGGGTAGTGTATTATCAGTTGCTAGAATATTCCATTGTGAATATTCCTTGCATGTAGAAGGAATTCTTTCCTTGAGGATTGCACAGTTACTTGTTCAAGTTTAGTGAGTGTGATGAGGCCAATTCACACATGTGGCTTCACTAGACCCCAAGAAAAACTGTGCAAGGAAATAGGAGGCTTGGAGGGCTTGAGGAGGACATATACTATGTCTATTCAGTCTGTGAGTTGTATTGTTTGATTGCAAAGCGAGCAGGATAGCTTAAGAAATGATTATTTTTGTAACTTGAACAAGATTTCCACTTGTATGATAATATAGAGTTGGGGTTTTAGTCTGAGGATTTCCTTGATTTATTTCCTCTGTGTTATGTGTGATTGATTTCTCATTCTTAATTATATGTGTTCTCTTAATCTTGCTCAATTCGATTAAGCTTCCACAAAGTGTTTTAGAAGTAGATCTTGTATTGTGTATAAGTATATTGCTTAATCTATTGATCTATAGTGGGAATTTTTGCATGGTATCGAAGAAAAGGTGATCAAGGCGAAGAACTGTATACAAGAAGTTCGAAGTTCGAAGTTTTTGTTCCTAAATATAGAAATTGAATTCTTATCACATCTCAATTTCACCAATGGCGTTCAGCGGTTTAAGACTTGAGTATGCCCTTGATGGAAGCTTGAATTATATAGCCTAGAAAGATCGCATGGAGGTAATATTAGAGGATAATGGTCTAAAGGACTTCATTGACCAAAAAGTCCCCAAGCCGGCTAATGCTACTCAACTATCGGAATGGAAGAAATGTGTGGCTAGAGCAAGGAGAATCCTCTTGGAGGGAATTCGAGACCACATTGTCTCGAGCCTCCATGGGAAGGAGACACTATTTTTGATGTGGAAAACATTGAAAGATTTATCTCAGAACAGCAGTGATCAGAGGAAGCTGGCGCTAAAAGACAAGCTTCGTAAGATCAAGTGTGAAAAGGGCGACACGATCTCAACATATCTAAACAAGCTCACCACCTGTAGGGATGAGCTTGGAAGTGTAGGAATCACGACCGTTGATGATGACATGGTGAGTCTTACACTTCTCGGTCTTCCTAAGAGCTGGCATAGCTACCAAGACTCAGTTAATGGAAGAGAAAAACTACCAGATTGGGAATGACTTTGGTCAGATCTGATGTAGGAGGAGATAAGAAGAAGCACTAGAGATGGATCCTCATTGAAGCAATATGATGAGGAAAATCTAGCCTTAGTGAGTAAGGCGAGGAAAGGGAAATGGAAGGCGTCCCATCCTAAATTCGGTTCTTCCCATGGTGGGAAGAAGATTGAAAATCGAAAGTGCGATGCTTTCATTGTCATGAAGTGGGCCATTATGCTACGAATTGTCCACAGAAGAAATCCAAGAAGGATTCCTCAAAGGGATCTGTTGGTGAGGCATTGGCCTCATAGTTTGAGTTGGATTTATCGCTTATCACATGCATGGTTTCATCCATGGTAGGATGTGTGTGGTACTTGGACAGTGGAGCTTCATTCCACATGTCAGGTGATAAGAATCTTTTCAATGCCTTGGAGGAGAAGGATATCCAGATGCGGATCAAGGTGGGTGATGATGGAAAGTAGCATGTTTCAGGTGAAGGTATGGTTGTGTTTCAAAGCGAGTATGGAGCTCCCCTCACCCTAAATGATGTAAATTATGTACCAGGTCTGAAGAAGAATCTTGTGTCTGTCACTATGCTAGAAGATAAAGGCTATGATGTAGTCTTTAGTCAAGGAAATGTATTCCTTAAGCATATCGGTACTGCACAGACAAAGTGAATAGGGATGCGAGTCAAGAATCTCTACAAGCTAGAGGTAGACGACTGTGCTGCTTTGAGTTCCAAAGTTGAGATGGTGTAGAGCCAAGATGTTGGTGAGCTATGGCACAGAAGACTGGGCCACTTGCACCATGGAGCCCTGAATATCATGCAACAGATTTCTATCTAATTACCCAAGGGAAAACTTGAGCATACGACTACATGCAAAGGTTGTACCTTGGGTAAGTATGTGAAATCTTCCTTTCTAAATTGAGACAATAGAGCTGGAGCAATCCTGGAGCAAGTTCACTCAGATGTTTGTGGACCTTTCTCTATAGCCTGTATCACTAAACAAAGGTACTAAGTTATTTTTATTAATGATTTCTCTCGTAGATGCTGGATCTACTTTATGCAAAAGAAGGATCAGACCTTCTTGAGCTTTTGTGAGTTTAAAGGGTTGGCAGAGAAAGAATCTAGAAAGAAAATAAAAGCCTTGCGTAGCGACAATAGTGGGGAGTATGTCTCCCAATAGTTTAAAGACTTCTATGCTTCAGAAGGTATTAAACGGGAATTGACAACACCCCATAACCTATAGCAGAATGGGGTGGTCGAAAGGAAGAATAGATCGATTGTGGGAGTAGCTCAAGCGATGTTGCATGACCAAAGCCTACCACTGCATTTGTGGGCTGAGGCATGAAATACAACAGTATACTTGCAGAAAAGAAGCCCACATCATATACTGGGGATGAAGACACCTATGGAGGCCTATTCCGGGAAGTGACCTGATGTAAGTCACTTTTGAATCTTTAGATCATTAGTTTACTATCATGTGACCAAAGATGCTAGGAAGAAGCTAGACCCAACAACTAAGTTGGGAATACTTGTGGGGTACACGGATACACCCCATAACTATCGAGTGTACCTGCCTTCCACTTAGAGGAATATTGTACATAGGGATATGAAGTTCAACAAGAAAAAATCCATGCACTTATCACTTGAGAGGGAGCTTGAGTTGCAAGCAGATGAGGAACTTTCAGTTCCTAAGGATGAGGAGCCTCAGATTGATGTGGAGCAGTCGCATGCGGAGGATCTGAGAGTGGAGACATCCACTCATGCTGATACTTCCAGAGTTGGGTGGAAACGATTAAGGGAATCTGACAGGTTGGTGTTGGATGCATGGGAGAATGTGGGACAATCATATTCTTAGCACAGACAGAGGACGTCACCCGAGCGGTACACTGGGCCCATGGCCCTGGTTGGGGAGTGTGTAGATACCGAAACTTCTTCATTCGAGGAGGCAGTGCAACAACTAGTTTGGGTTGATGAAATGGTAGAGGAGTATGATTCTATCTATTAGTGTCAGTCTTTCCAGCCTTCCTCCAGTGATCAAATATGCTCTTACAAAGTGGTCTTAGAGTGTCAAGGTCAAATTTTGTCATTTCAGTGAGTCTT
>APFE030728253.1:12484-36296 GCA_000404065.3 Pinus taeda
CAATCTCAGGCATACTGCCTAGAGATTCCCTTGCTCGTTGTATCTCTCTATGTGCTTTTCCAATGAGCGTTATTTGCTCATGGATGGCCTCAATATACTCCCACTGATCTGTGATTGACTGGCCAATATGGCCCCATACGACCCTTTTGAGCTCATATGTGACCTTGTCTAGTGTGAGCTCCTTTTCTAGCTCAATTATCCTTTTCTTGAGGGCCTTTACCTCCCTTTCTCTTTCAGCCACATTCTGCTTGGACTTGTCATATTTTTAATTTATTTTTGCTAGACTGTCCTTGGCTTGATTTAGCTCTGACATCTGAGACTCCAAGACTTGTATTTCATTTCTCAGCTTTTTCATATCAGGGCTTTCAGCCTGCTCTGTTGTTGGTGCTGAGGTGGATGGAGCTGCCTATTGTTCCTGTTGGCTGGGAGGGGCAGTGGTTTGAGGGATTTCCTCAAGATTTATTGTTTGTGGAGGAGGTTGTGAGGTTTGCCCTGCCTCCTTTTGTTGTAATGTTGCCTGCAAGGTAGCCTCTGATTCCTGCAGCTTTTCTTGAGTATGGATGAGCTCTTTGTATAATGTCATGAGCATAGCAGCTGCATCCTTTTCTTGCCTCAGCTGGGCAACCTCTTCTATTTGGGGATGAAGAGTTGCTGGGATTTTCAACATCTTTCTCAATGCTTCCATATCAGCATCCCTCAGCTTCAGGATTTCTTGCACTGCTTTAACATCTTTAGGATCATGCCCAAGCTCTATTATAATTTCCTCCAGAGCTTTGATCCTATTGTCCTTAGCTTGACAGGAAGCCCTTTCCAGCTCAAGCTGTGCAGCGGTGTTATTTAGGCTATTTTGCAGCCTATAGTTCACTAGGGTCTTATCTACCAATGTGGCATAGACCATCTCACCCGTTTATTTGTGCAACTCTATTTGATCCATTGGGTAGATGTCTTTGGACAGGACCTCCAGGTTGGTCCTGATATAATCTGCAGCTGGTTGTGGTTGCTGCATTGTTGGTGTAAAATGGCTCATGATCATTTTTCCTTCATGTGCATCATATGCAGACATGAGCCTTTGCTGGTTCGTAGGAGCCATTTTCAATAGGTGATTATATAGTTGCAGCTTTAATGGTTCATTTCTGCTTTTGATGTCTTTAAACTGTTGCTTGATGCTTTTCTCACCTTCCCTCCTTTGTCCCGAGGACCTCACTTCTCCTACTGCTGCCCTGTCTTGCTCCTGTTGGAAGGAGCTGGCTGAGGCCTCCATGCTGGGCAGGCTTGTTCCTGAAGTCTGCCCCATTGGCATTTCTTCTTCAGAGAAGGGGTTTAGTCTTTGCCTCTTCTCCCCTTGAGTTGGTGATGCTGTAAGGGGAGTCTCTCTGTCTCTTTTTCTGTTCACGTCCTCTCTTTGAGGGGTTTGGAGGACGGAGGAGTCAATCCTTGAATCTTGCCTTGGGGGTTCCATTTGTGCTGGCTGCTGCTGTGTGGCCATTGGGGCCTCTGATGTCTGTTCCCCCTATGCCTGTTGCTCTTTTTGCTGCTGTACCTGTTGGGGTGGCTACACCTGTCCTTGTTGTGCCTGTTGCTCTTCCATGTCCTTCTCCTTGCCTTTGCTCTGAGCTTGGCTTGTGGTTTGGACTGCCTCTTGATGTGTTGTAGATGATGAGGCAGTTGCTCCTGCTTGAGGCATTGGCAGAGCGAATACCTGTGGAGGAGATTCCAAGTCAGCCATTTTCAGAAGATGCCTTCTAGCCCTTTCATTCAGTTCTTCTTGTGTGACCGGTTCCTCCAGTGTGCCCCTTTTCCATTTTGGTTGGTTGGCAAATTTTTCAATGTGCGGCAAACTGACATGGTCATAGCTAGAGAGCTTATATTTTAGCCTTCTGAATGATATGGAATGATTAGGGTCATAGGGCTTCCAAAGGAAGCTAGTTTTCAGGCCAAGGCATTCTAGCTTTCTATCAGCTTCTTTCCAGCCTTCCCTTTTGTTCAAGACAAGGTGGCCCAATTGATTTTTCACCTTTAGTTGTGCCTTCTTTCGCTTGCCTGCAAAGTGTGCCATATCAGCCTTCCCAAATTGCCTGAAATATTCAAGGGAAAATAGTCTCATAGGCACATACTTGGGCAATCTCTATGGGGGTAACTCACACCCATATATTCTGATCATGGTGTAGTGTTGGTAATAGTACCAATCCCCTATGCTATACACCTTGGATAACTGCAGGATCCTCTGCATCTCATCAGTCAGTCTTGGAGGAGGCGAGCTTAGGAATAAAGACATGGTTGGGTGGATGAAGGGGTCTATGAACTCATAGTAGGTATATGGAGAGTAGGTGCTGTTATGAAATACTGAGGTCCAGTACACTACTGACCTTGGATTGCCTTCTGCATCTGTTCTCTTAACAACGAAGGAGAACTTCTCATGTTGATAATATAGAATAAGGTGGTAGATGTAGGAGGTGTATCTGAACACCTTCTCTCTTGACAGGTTCAAGAACTGCTCATGCATCTTATCTGAAATATATGTGGCATAATCATAATAGATTGGACTCTTGCCAGGGGAAAACATAGTCATCATTAAGTGTACAGTTTCATCAATAAATTCAAGTGATTTGTACCCCAAGATGGAACTGATCATGTATGCAAGATCTATACCCAGTTGATTGAGGTAGCCATCAAAAATAGGAGGGTATAGCACAGTGTCAGAGTTTGTAATGAACAATTGGTTGAGCTTTATGATTTGTGCATCTGTTAGCATCTTAGCTCCTTGGTTGATCAAATCCAATAGAGACAAGGGGACCAATTTCTTCTGGGTCTTGAACTGCAGCATCTCTCTAATGGCCTCAGGGGTTATGTAGAATACCATTGAGCCTGAAGGGTCAAGCACAGCTCTTTGCATGGGGTCATAGCAGACAGCACATAGATGAATCAGGTCAGGGAATTGGTTGACCTGAGGGAGCCTGAATATTGGGAGGAAGGAATCCCAAATGCCTAGTATGTCTATCCCATCCTTATGTTTGGCCTTAAGCTCATTCAGCAGGTGAAGGTGGAACTTGCATTTTGATGAGGAGTCCTCTGAGATTTGGTAGTCCAAGTCTGCCAAATCCTGCCACTCCAATTCTCTCTGTGGGGCATTTAAGGGAGCAATATTGAGGGCAATTGGTGCAACTGGAGTCTCCATGGTTACTTGGATTTCTGTTTGGCAAATAAACTGTTGTTTCTTAGGCCGGAAGAGCACTGCTTGAGTGAAGAGGAAAATTGAGAAATGAAGGGTAATAGGGCATGTCTGCAGCAATTGAAATACTATTTTAGTCCCTTGAGAAGGCAAGTTTTAGTCTTTAACAGACCTTTCTCAACAATTGAGTGTAGGTTCCGGGTTTTAGTTCACGTCTGCGTGAACGAAAAATGCGGGTTTTCAGTGAAAATTCAGTCTAAATGGCTCGGCTAGTGAATTTCGACCGTTAATTCTTCAAGAGGGAGTTGGGTGCAGGTAATTTTCTGGTGAATTATGCGTTTTCTGTGCTCAAAGTGATTTTTTGTTATTTACAGAGAAAACCAGGTTTTAGAGAAGTTTGCACGGACAAATACCTGGTAAATCGATGGCCTAGGTCGGAAAAGCAGGTGGGTAGGCGCGCTGAAGATCTCCTGGTTGTTTCGAGCAGGTTGGTGAAGTTTTGGTCGTAAAACGCATGTAGAGGGCGCAGCAATGTTTTTTGCAAAAAGTGCAAAAAACGCGCAAAAATTGACAAAATATGGCTTTTTCGGGTCATTGGCACCTTTTTTTAAATGACGTCAGCATAACGTCACCAGGTGGGTCAGGGTGGGGTGACGTCAGCATGACGTCACCAGGTGACGTGGCAGCCTGTGAGTGGTCCACGGGGGTGGTGAGATGGCAGACAGGTGGACCAGTGGTGGGCGGGGCACGCGGTCATGGTGATGATGTAGGCAGCTAGGCAGCGCTGATGTTGGCAGAAAGGTGGCACAATATCGGACCACCTCCAATACGGCGAGGAATCTGTCAGAGGGGGCTCCGATGGAATTTGGAGGCGACACGTGGACCCCGCGTGACATCAACGTCTGACGGATATCGGACGATATCGTCCGAACGTCGGGGCTGGTCCGATATGAACGTCAGCCGTCGGATGAAAAAGGCTGGATCAGACGGTTATCGGGCTATGGATCTGCACGGGGGATACGGTCATCGGGCGGGGATTAAAATAATAATTTTCATGATATTAGCGCCCAGTGGGACCCTCACGGATATTTAATGATTTTTCATTGGTTTGCAATGTATTTTCACAAAGGTGAATAAAAACCCGAAACTTAGGAAAAACTGGGTTTTTATGCAATTTTGTTTGTAAGGTCGCATATGCATTGGAACTTAGGATAAATGTTTTTTTTTTCACATATAAAGCTCACAAAGGTCTCCAAACTTAGGATAAGGCAAACAAAATGGGTTTTCAGGGTAAAATTGCCTTTTGGGTGGGTTAAAGGGGTGCAAAAAGGTTTTTTAAGGGTTTTTAGGCAAAGTGAAGGATTGAATGGGCCAATGAGTTCTGGGGAGATAAGAGGTTAGGCTTGGGTTCTTGAGCTTAACCAGGTGTTAATTCAATTCCCTAGTGGTGAACCATATGGCTATAATGCCAAGGAGGGGGTATTTATACAATGCTTAGGATTTATACACCATGGTGTTATAATAGTAGGGAAAGGGAAACATAGGGAGCTAGATAATAAAGGTTAGAGGTTAACATGGAGGGAGAAGGTGAATGCGGAGTGATATTACTAAGTTTTCTTGAAAACAACTTAGTTTAAAGAGTAGATCAAAATGAAAAGAACTTTACATAAGAAATGTGGCTTTTAAAGGCAATAAGGACCAACATAAACCTTGAATCTCTCTTATAAACACACCTTGTGAAGGGAGGTTAGTAATGAGTTATGAATAAGGAAAAGGGAAGTTAGACATGCTTCACTATGTTGTTTTCCTTATATTTGATTAGCAAAATTCAGCTTGGAAGGAACACCACTTCTGCAACCCCATCTACCTACCCAACTATTTAGCCTAGCATTTTTTGTTTCTTCTTGGAGGGTGCACTTGGACTTGCAGACCCTTCATATGCCTTTTCTTTTCCATTGGCTTTCTCCTTTGATTTCCTATCTAGCACTACCCTTATTTCTTCCAAGGCCCCAGATTAAGCGGTTGGGAACCTTAGTTTCTCTGCCTAACAACTGATCTGCCAAGATTAAATAGTTTGGATAGATTTCTTTCTTTATTCTACAACAGAAAATTGAAACATGGCATGATCCAGATTAGGCTGTTGGACCATCCATCAAAACTTTAATAGTCATGAAGGCATGTACACACCTTGCCTTTCTTTGAAAATATGGGATCTTTGTACCAGCAAAGCAGAGCATATTTGGCATTTGAATTTGCCAATCATGAAATATGAAACCTATTGGTATAGGTATCCAACACACTGAACCTGTGCACGACGAAGGAAGTGATGATGTATTAGATTGTATCTACAAAATTACTGCATGAAATCAAGATTGGGTCAATATGACTTTGGAAGGAAGAGTATCATGGGGGCATGTAGAGTCATGCACCGAAGATTCAGATGATGAAGAAGAGCGGTTGCATAATCAATTGAATGGAGTAACAACATTAAACTGCAATATGATGACTAAGTCACTGTATTGTGTTAGAGCTTAGGATCGCGAACTACCGATGCATGATGGGCTGACAGCAGTAGATGAAGTCCTGACAAAATTTGAAAGCCCAGTTCCAGAGCACCAACGATTTTATGTGTTGAGATGGGCATTGTGCACGACGCCTTCGCATTGGTGGGGCACACATGAAGGAACCTTCGACAATTGGCGCCGCTGTAGGCGCATGATGCAGATAAGATTTGGAAAGCCAGAACTATGAATAACTAAGAAGTACAATGGACGTGATGACCCACACATGCACCTTACCAGATGGGTCCAAGCCTATGGAGAAGAGCCTCAACCTGAGTGGGTACACTTATTTTATCATACCCTGGATGTCATTCCAAGGAACTGGTATACTGAAACAGAGCTCTGACATGGTACCATTGAATGGGATATCTTGCGTGAAGGTTTTCTGTTAACATTCCTCTTTGAAGATCAATGGATGGATATTGTGGATGATGCATTGCAGGTTGTGAAGGCCGCAATTTTCAAAATACTACTGGAACAAGAAGAAATCATGCAACCAAACTGGTCGCAACAGTTGAGCTAGGCCATGGAATGTTACAATGTGCAGGTAGAAGATGATAAGGACAACCCTAGAAACATCAATATTTTGGAAACAGAGGGGAGTCATGAGGTTCGCGAACCAGCAATCGAGGATCCAGACATCACCGTCGCTGAAAACGAAACAAGTAAATATTGGAATGGAGGAAGAGACAAAGTATGCAATGCTTGAGGACTATTGGGATGATGCCATGGTGGAAAAGGTCGTCGAATTGCTTCGAGAGTATCATGATTTATTCTCGACTAAAATCACGGAGTTAAAAGGGATCCTTGGTGACCTGGGAATGATGAAGATAACCCTAAAGCTAGATGCGAAGCCAGTTAAGCAATGGCCTTACAAGATGAATCCAAAATACAAAGCGAAGGTTTGCAAAGAGTTGGAAAAGATGCTTGCAGTAGGAATAATTGGATCAATGGAGGAGTCCGACTAAGTATGTCCTATGGTTGTGCAGGAGAAAAAACAGAAAGGTGAAATTTACATCTGCATGGATCTTCGAAAGCTCAATGATGCATGTGTTAATGATCCATTTCTGATGCCATTTATAGATGAGATACTAGAAAATGTGGGGGGACAAGAAGCCTACTCCTTTATGGATGGCTTCTCGGGCCCACTAGATCAAGATTGCACCGGAGGCTAGGAGTAAAATAATGTTCGCTACCGAATGGGGTTGTTTCTAGTATATGGTGATGCCCTTTGGACTCAATAACACGCTGGCGATATTTTCATGCATTGTGGTAGCTGCATTCAAGGAATTTATACTCAAGTTCTTAGAGGTATATCCTAATGATTGGACCATATTTGGGTTGGTTAAGAAACATAACGCGCTTAACTTAAAGAAGTGTACTTTCCTCATCCCCTTCGGGAACCTACTCGGCCATGTGGTTGTAAGCAAGGTATGATGGTGGATCTGGCAAAGATTGTTGTCATACTCAATTTGCAAGCACCGCAAAGTGTCAAACAATTGCGCGCCACACTAGTTACTATCAGAAGTTCATAAAAATCTATGCACAGATCACGACACTAATGGTCCAAACAGTTGCTAAAAAATGATGCTACTTATTACTGGAATGAAGAATGTAACAAAAGTCTGGAAACTCTTAAGGAAAAGATGGCATTAGCCCCTATATTGGTCTTTCCAAAATGGGAAATCGAATTTCATGTGCATGTTGATTCCTCGTGTATTGCGTTGGGTGCGGTACTCACTCAAGAAGGAGGAGAGGGAATTGATCACCTGATTGCGTTCGCAAATCGATGATTGTCAAAAGCTGAGAAGAACTACTCCACTACTGAGCGAGAAGGATTGGTGATGGTATACGTGCTCCAGAAATACCGCCACTATCTGCTTGGAGGACATTTTAAGATGTATACTGACTGCTCTGCACTCAAATACCTAGTGAATAACTTGTGTTGGGGGGCGCATTTGTAGGTGGTTGTTATTATTTCAAGAATATGACTTTGAAGTCATTGTGAAGCTGGGACATCTAAATGCAGGCCCAGATCACCTGTCTTGAATTGAGAATAGCGAAGAGCCCACAAAATTAGAGGAAGGACTATCGGATGCACAACTGTATGCAGTGTGTGTCACGAATGGCCATTTTGTGGATATAATCCACTTCTTAACCACAGGAAACGCTCCGCAGGGATATTCCATTCAGCAGAAGAAAGAATCGGTGATATGCGCAGTAGACTTTACTGTTATTGCAAGGCACCTCTACAAAATGGGAAACAATAAAATATTACGCAGATATGTACTTAAATTCGAGCGAGGATAGATCCTGGTCGAAGCACATGCGGGGGTTGCTGGAGGAAATTATGCGGGCCGCACCACAGCACAAAAGATTCTTCGCGCCAGACTATGGTGGCCAACTCTACATCAAGACTCAAAAGCATACTGTCGAGCCTGTGCGTATGTCAATGGATTGGGAAACCATCGCAGAGGGATGAAATTCCGCTCAAGCCACAGATGATGCTGCAACCATTTGAGAAATTGGCGATTGATTTTATGGAGCCTATCACACCTCTAGGAAAGACGGGGGCGTGGTATATCATCACGGCGATAGAATACTTGACCCGATGGGCGGAAGCACAACCAGTTAAGGACTACATGGCCATGAAATTCTTGTTCGAGAATGTGTTAACGTGAATTGGATGTCCAAAAATTCTAATGAGCAACCGTGGAATGCATTTCCTAAATGAGACTATCAATGCTCACTAAGGAATTTCAGATATACCATCAAGAGAGTATGTTGTACCATCTGTAAGCAAATGGGACCGTTGAAGCGTTTAACAAAATTTTGGAGACAACATTGACCCAGGTATGTAATGTGAAGCACAAGGATTGGGATTTGCGCATATCTGTTGTGCTATGGGAATACCAAACAACATGCAAGAAGTTGACAGGCCAGACACCTTTCCTGTTAGTCTATGGCAAGGAAGCCATCATGCCAATGGAACACATTGTACCTAGTTTATGGATAGCGGTGACGACAGGCATGGTAGACTGCGGAGCTTTGGAAGAAAGGATTGCACAACTGCAGGAACTTGAGGAGGAGTGATTTCTGACAGGATTCCATCAGCAAGTACAAAAGCAGCGAGAAAAATCTTGGCATGATCACCATATCAAGATGTGCACATTCAAAAAAATGATCTTGTATTACTATATGACAAGTTCGAGAAATTCCCTGGCAAGCTCTGCATGCACTGGTTGGATCCCTATGTAGTCAAATAAGTTACAGATGGAGGCATGGCCCAGCTTGCCAAGCTACATGGAGACCCCTTCCCAGGAAGAGTTAATGGCAATTGCTTGAAGCTCTACATAGATGGATCAACCGCTTGACTAACCGCTCGAAGGATAGTCTCACCGCTCCAGCCAGTTGAAAGAGGGTGCGGGACAATAAAGCAGTCTAGGGGGAAGTTTCATAACAAATGGGGTACACGTAGATTTGGTTTGTCACAAGGGTCACAGTTGCACGAAAGGGGCTGTGTTGTTGCGTTAACAAGCAGAGAGGTGACCGTTGCTATCACTATTCATGACAAGATGTTCGAGTTATGGCCAAAGGGAGTGGGCGGCTGGCAATTAAGAGATGGAGTATGAGCCAGATTTGGAACAATCTACCACAGGCTTAACGTTAAGGCATCGGGAAAGGTGGGCGCCAACGAATTTGAATTTCAAATGCTTATAAATCATAGGGGGCATCCACCGAACAAGCTGTGCTTCTGAGAATAGCAAGCTATTGTGCCTTCCTGCCGTTATGGAACTATTCATTATCTACACTCAAGGAGTAAGCCCAAGGGTTGTGATATGGCTAATGGAGATGTAGGGATTTTTAAAGAGTATGGTGTTGAAAAATGCGGGCACCGCGCAGAATTCAACATCGATGATGGGGGATGTGATGGAAATTTGTAGACACGAAGTAGAACTGGTCTTGATGTCACTGCCTCACCCATGGGCTGATTGGCGAACCATCAAAGATAAGAGAAAGGCTCTAAATATGGTGACAAATGGTGGAATTGCAGTTAACAAGTCATCTCCAATGCACCTTGAAGATTGGGATCTCGCGGACAACAACAATTGTCTTGCAAAATTGCAACACAAGCTGTAGTAGATAGAGCATATAGAAGATACGAAATCAGAAATTGGTTGCGTTGGTACAAAGAGGTCCCGTATGTGGCACCCCACCTAGAGCTAAAAACCTATGAGGGGGTGTTCACGTTAACGGAGCAAAGCATAATGAGCATGACTAGTTGCGTGAATTGGTAGAGATAATGGAGCACGAGCTGGAAGAAGCATTGTAGGAGACAAAGAGGGAGCAATAGAACGAAGTGTGTCACTCACAGGGAGGTGAACCATGAAGCCTAGGCAGCGCGTATCACTGCACCGAAGAGTGAATTGGGATGAGTCATGATAATTGTGTTGGCGGACTGTTGGGTAGCGAAGGTCCCACGTAACAGTTTTGGGGCTTAAAGCCTATAAGTTAGGATAATAATATTGTAAAACTCTGAAATATTCAGAGTGTGAAATGTAATAGGTCGAGTCAAATGGTTGTTCACCCAAGAAATAATATAGAATAATAGGAAGTAAGTCGGCGTGCCCATGGTCCATGAATCATGGGAAGGTACAAATAGAGCGAGGCTCTAAGGGTAGAAGGCAGTTCTCAGTTTGGATGGATCCTAGTGCTATGGGTTGGTGAAGACAGTATTTTCTGCATCTATAAGTTCGAGTCAAGGGTGTTTGTGGGTAGATAGAGGCTTTGCAGTTGTGTGTGTAGAGCCCTGGTAGAGTCCAAAGCTGTGTGCGCAGACCCCTGCACCTAAGTGCGCAGGGTGGATCTGGTTATATTGAAGAGAAGATTAATAAAGATAAGAATTTTTGAACCATTGTGTGTTTTCTTGCGGATTTGTTTATTGCTTATGTTCTAAGTCTATGCATCATCTGTTATAATTGCACACATGGAGTTTTAAGTTTAAATGTTTGCTTAAAGACTACAATAAAAATCTCAGACCTGTAATAACTTGGTTGGTAAGAAAGTGCGTCTACACGGATCTACGTGAAAGCTCGATAGTAGTATCGAGTGGCGAACCCTCATCAAGACATCCCAAGGGTGTGGAAACCTGGTTCCAGCACCCTGCCCTGCTACCTTAGGTGAGACCCCAGTCAACGCTCTATGGGTTGTTGCCAAAAGGGCCGGTAGCTGCGGGATTTGCTTGGCTAATAACTCTTCCAAACCTGGGTTAGGGCCCAATAAGCCAACATTCCTTATCCAAACATATAATATAAAACCAATTATACTTTTTTGGTTCTCATCCTATGAGATTCCAATATCACTGTTTTCTCAGCTTTACCTGTAGATGGAATTCTTCTCTCTATTTTTAGATCCGGTGGAAATTGTTCCTTTTATTTTTGCAATCCTCTATCATATTTTCTTCTTAGTATATCTTCCTTAACTAGATCTCTTACACTCCTTCCAACTCTACTCACTGCTAGAACTCCCTTCCTCTATACCTCTTCTCTTCTAAATAATTTATCCTATTTTTTTCTCCCAGAATCATTTCTTTTAGAATATGCTTTATGTTTGTCCTTTTGGAAAGTTCCTTTTCTTGTCTCTTTCCTCTCTATCTATTTTCTATATCATGTTTTCTTAATCTTGTCTTTACAAAATCATCAAACTGTTAGTCACCATTAAAATAAACAGAGGAATTTTACCTGTTTGATCTTTTGCATTCTCCTGATGGTTGCAACATATGCTAGTTGTAATCTTCGCATAAGAATACGCTTTGATACCACAATGACAGCAAGCCCCTCTGGTGACCTGCTACATAACCTAGGAATCTTCTTTTATTCTGCAGCGATTATATTTCTTCCCTGTACCTCGCGCCTTTGTAATCCTTTAATTTCCCTTCATAAAATCGTGAACATATTCATAGGACCCTGACTTATGCACATTAATTTTCAATCTAGTTTGAAATATCTTTGTCCTTTCCTCCATGTAATTCCACATGTTGATATATTTCCCATGTCGGCTGGCAGACAAGTTATTGAGTCGCCTATTTTCTTGTGTTGATGACCTCTCTTCAAGCCTTGTGAATTAATCAAAGTTATGCAACTGAAAGCCCAAAATTGGTTTCGAGTTTAATTCCACCCACTGACTATTCCAATTTAATGCAAATTGAGTTGGGTCTGACTCTAAGTCGGAATTCGGGGCTCTCACCAAAACTTGAGTGAGGCTTGACTTCCAAAGCCTGAACTCCGACTGGTTGACCAACTACTAGGCCCATAGTTTGAGGTCGGGAAGTTTGGTCTTTGTTCACCTTATATCTCTTCTTGTGACTTGACTTTGCTTCAAGCCTGGCTATGAGGTTCATTCAATGCTCCCTTCACATATCTTTATGTACACTCCTTATAGTTTTCATGCCCAACCAGCCAAATAGTTTCACTAAGAGGATGGATTCAAGAGTTGTCTTGTTCCTCTACTCATTTAAGACAAAAAATACTCACCTCCTTGTGGCCAAACCTAATTATACTTGACTTCATTTAGTTCGATTGAATCAATGTATGGAAAAATCAACCTTTGTGTGGGATCTCTAAAGCTTCCCTCTATCGAAACATAGAAATCATAAGTGGAATTGATCCTATGAAATTGAGTTATATGTTACAGTGACAATCACTCTATCAGTCACAGCAGATCACACTTTCCCAAACAATGAAAACTTAAGCAAAGTAAAAAATGAGATAACACATATCAAAGCCAAACAATTTTCCCCTTCACCAATCACAGATGGTATCTCCATAGGCACTAAAAAGGCTTACATGTTCAATCCAAATTCCTCTTTAAGGCACTGTCTTTTGTACGCCTTTAAGCCATCTTAGTTAGTTTCCACGATCGAGACAGAGTCATGCTATATCCTTGTTATAAATTAAACATGCAATAGGAAAGGATATTGTGGACACATAATCACATCAATTCCATTAAACATGAAGAGAACATTTAAAAAGGAAAATTCCCAGACATCTTGATCTCTCATTCTCTTTTTGAGCTTCTACTTTCCGACAGATACTAATTTTAAAAATTCTATGCAGATTCAAAATTACTCATGTAATTTACTAAAACATAAGAGTCAAATCTACTCTACTCATATGCGGAAAGCACTTCATGATCGAGAAAGAAAACCATAAACATGCATCAAGATTAAACTCACATACACCGAGATTTATATAGGGGAAAGAAACTTCTCAAAACTCCTTCCTATCTATATTTCATTAAGAAAATAATAGAGAAGAAATAGAATGCTTACTCAAGCCTAAGCAACCTCTACAAGTGTATAAGCTATCTCTTTTTTTGACTGGCCAACTTTGGACAACACTTAGCCAATTTTCTAGCCTTCCAAGCTCCTACTTCCTTGTGTTGTTCAATGAGAAATTAGGCCCCTATTTTATAGCAATTTTCCTCCAACGAATTGCACAATTCATTAATGATCTTCCTCTGATTTCATGCACTACCTGTACACCTTAAAATAGTCTACAACTGATAGTACATTGCCCTTGAACTCCAATCTTAATTGGGTAACTCATGTTATTTGCATGCATAAGATAATTTAGGCTGATTGATCAATTAACCGGTTGATCACTGAGTTGTGATTGATTACACACCCCAATAGTAGACCCTCCAGTCGTTCCTCCAATAGTTGGAACTAGTTTTACTGACCATAACTCAATTTAACTTATTTAAATTGTTATAACCGAAATTAACTCAACCTAGGCTCTTAAATTTTAGGAATCACTGCACACAACTAAATTGCATGCTCCTAACTTGAATTAAGTAAGCTAACTGAGTGATAACAACCATGTCATCTCAGTTAATTCATCCAAGCTGTCTGTTGATGTCGAATTTCAAATTTTCTCTCTAGTTTGACCAAGGAAAGTCAAATTGAGCATTTCTTGCTACATTTTCAACACACCCTTTCAGAAATAAAGGGATTCACATCTACCCTAATCCAACACCTTTAGAATGTAATGATGAAACATGTCTCTCTATTGTTGCTGCTACTGCAACATCTGCAACGAAGAAGCATCCATAAAAATAAAAATAAAAAATAATCATTGAATCAATCTACAACTATATTTTAGGAAAAACACGGCATGACTTACTCTACTATTGAGCCTCCTCTCTACTGTCAACATTGATCTTCACTCCTCGGTATCTGACTAACACTGATATGCCTACTACAAAATACCATGGGCCCTTGTAGCAAGGGTAATGATCCATGAGACAAAAACAACTCAATGGACCTTGCCCAAGTTTCTGAAACTATTGGACTAGGGCTTCACATCACCCCAACTCGCACATGGAGGTATGGCTACATGTGCTCCCTCTGTTCATTTGGATCGAAATACCCCCTCTATTGGAGGTCTTTGCTTTAGTGGATGTCTCCACTCTACCTCCTTTCTGCTTCTCCATTTGTGGTTTCTCCATAACTTCTTGACACTCCTTTTGAGGCTCCATTTTGAGAGGTAAATCATCCTCCCTCTCACCCACCATGTCTCTAACCCTTTCCTTGCTCCTCAAGGATTTGCATGCATCTTCTACCTCAACTACATACATGTTCTTGACTCGAGCACTGATCTTCTTCACTTGACCCATGGTTATGTGCCTATGGAATAGTTTCCTTTTACTAAATATCATATTGTAACTACAGTCTTTCAAAACTACAACAGAGATTAGATATTTCTTTAGACCTAGAACAATCAACGCATCCTTGAGCTTGAGAAGGGATTTAACTCCCTCCGAAAAGGTTACTATACCGGTCCCAGTAGCACTATACCTTATATCATCTCCAAACTCAATGTTCCTATGGAGATCTTTCTCCCCCAAGTCACTAACAAACTCTCTATTTGTCGTCATGTGGAACGAGGAATCAATGTCCAAGTACCACATTTTCCCCATCACTATTATCACCATGCATCTGATAGTGGTGAAATCAAGCTTGAACTATGAAGCCAAAGGTTTACCGGCTATTGCTACTACAAGCTCCTTCTTACTCTCCTTCTTGTGTAAAAATTTCATGGCATAGTGCCCAAATTCATGATAGTTGAAACACTTGATTTCAGACAAGTCTTTCTTCTTTCTCTCTTGGCTGGAATCAGCCTCACCTTGGGACTTTTTTCCCTTGGCCTTCATTCCTTTGCTGGCTAATGAAAATTCCTCTTCCTCTTCTTTGGATGAGTTCCCATCTCTGGTATTCTGCCTTGTCTCCTCTTGTACCAAATTGGACCAAAAGAGTTCCCAATTTGGTAGCTTCTCCCTCCCATTTACTAAATCCTCGTAGTTGTTCCAGCTCTTGGGAAGGCCTAGAAGGGCTAGGCATATGAGATCATCCTCTACAATGTAGGTTTTAACCCCGTACGCAAATTGTTGAGTCCCAAACTTGCATCTTTCCTACACCTTTTTCTAGCTTCTTCCCATTCATCTGAACCTCCTAAGTCATCAGTATCATTGCATGTTAGTTAAAAAAAGGGCATTTAAAGTGGTTTCTTGACTATGTGTTTGTGTTGCTATTTTGAACTAGATTTTTGTTTATAAGCTGCGAAATCTTGTCACTTTCCACAGCCAGCCCAACGTTTCGCAGCTGTTTTGTCAATGTCTATATTGCAGGCGTCTTCGGGCGAATCGAGACACATGGGCAAGTTGCAAACGACGTGGACATGGACTGAGTCCTATTGGCTCAATCGAATTCATCAGAAGAGGCCATAATCAACAGTGGGCAAAGCGGTGGTCAACTTAAGAGTCCTATGGTGATAAAACTCTATTTTTCACCACGTGAAGCTTTGCGTGGTTGTTCCTAAATATCAGGGGACAAATTAACACCCGTGGACTGCTCCATGAACCGGATCCAACAGCCACCCTCCAAATATTGAATCTTCACAGCAACCATAATGTTAAATTTCGGGACGTGGTTGTTTACGTGTCTTTTATCAGCGCAGAATGTAGGAAAGCAGTTATGTCATCCTCTGTTATAAATAATGCGTTCTCATACGCATATTAGTTAGCTTTGGTAATGTAATTTTGACTGTTAACGAGCCCACTGTGCCGTGACTTTATCTCTGTGTTATGACTGCATTTTAATACATGAGAAGACTTTGTTTCTGAGTTCAATTCGTGGTTGATCATTGATTTTCCGAGGATTGTGCAGAGGGACCCTGCAGAAGCCGAGGTCTTGTTTATTACTGTATAGTTTCATGCTTTATTTCTTTATGTTCCTTATGCCATAATCATTCACTTGTATATATATTACATTTGTTATGGTATTAACGTTTGATAGTTGTCCATAGCTTTTCACGTTTTATATGTTGTTAATTGATCAGTGCCTTTGTTTCAGATTACAATAGGTAGCCCGAGAATTTCCACATAGTTTTCTAATGACTAATGACATGGAATTATTCTTGTCCTTCTACTGATTCATTTCCTTTAGTTTTTAGTTCCAGCACTGTGATATTTATTTCAGTTTTGCTCATTTACTCTTCTGTAAGATAGATATTAAATTACTCATGTCATTTTCAGTTACCTCCTAAAGCCAGAGCGAGTCAAATGGTGAGGGATTGAAGTATGAATGCGTAGTTTGATATTAGTTGATTTTTCTGCAAGTTAGTTATTAAATTGCTCATGTCATTCTCAGTTACCTCCTAAAGCCAGAGCGAGTCAAATGGTGAGGGATTGAAGTATGAATGTGTAGTTTGATATTAGTTTATTTTTCTGCAAGTTAATTATTAAAATTTCTCATGTCATTCTCAGTTACCTCCTAAAGCCAGAGCGAGTCGAATGGTGAGGGATTGAAGTATGAGTGTGTAGTTTGATATTAGTTTTATTTTCTGCAAATTAGATATCAGATTGCTCAAGTTGTTTAGATTACCTCCTAAAGCCAGAGCGAGTCGAATGGTGAGAAGTCAAAATATGAGTTGATGTAATGTGATTTTAGTTTACTTTGCTTGCAATTTTTGGATTTCTTTGAGTTCAGTTTTTCTTATATTTTTATGGCAGCAAGGATATTGGGTTTCATGGTCACTAGCTCACTGTTGTTTAATTAGAATAGTGGCACATTTTCACTCTCTTTCAAGAATTAGTTTCATCATTGCATGTTTTAAAACCTTTTTATTTAAAGTTTGAAGTTTTGAAAATCATTTTAAAGGACATCATTGCCTTGAACATTATATCATACTTGTCTTTTAGAATTTCCATCTCACATTAGGGAATTAACAGAAATAAACCCAAAACAAAACAAAAACTCAAAAATGACAAAAAAGTAAGAAATAGATTATCTTGCACATATAGTGCGCCGCACTTCAACAGTTTACGACTCCCGGATTGATAATTAATACAGCAATTTAGGACACTCTAAATTGACCAAACACAAATTAACTGCAAATTAATTCTAGAAACAGAAAATAAATAATAGCGAGAGCATAACACATAAAACAAATATACACAGAGATTTTCCCGTGGATCCCAAAATTAGGACTACTAGATTGATTTTTCATTGTGTTCCTTTCAATGTTACAATACATATATATACATGCCAAATAATCCAATAATATGGACCAAAAACCATCATGCCCAAAACCATGTGCGAAAACCATGCACAAAACCATGCAAAAAACCATGGGAAAAACCATGGGGCTAGTTGTGGAAAGAATATAACACAACCCAACATTCTCCCACTTGTTGTTTTCTTTCCACAGGGGGCCATAGGAGAGCTTAGTCATTTATCTAGCCCTGCAATCCCATTGTTTCTCTAAACCAAGAGAACTTCTCAGAGCTCACATATTTTTCATTGCATCTACAATATTCTTCAAAGTGTCCACCTTGACCAACAACGCCTTTTTGTCTTCTATCATATCCTTCACAAAGTGATACTGAACATCAATATGCTTTGTCTTTGAATGATAAGCAAGGTTCTTTGCCAAGGAAATTGCACTCTGGCTATCACATTCTATCCTTATAGCTCCCTGTACTAACCTCTGTAGTTGATAGTGACACTACAGATTGTTTCTTACTCATCCAACTGGATGCACCTCCAAATAGGTTAAACACATACCCACTTGTAAATATTCTCTGATCCATATCTCTAGCCCATTCCGCACCAACAAAGCCATGGATATCAAAAAATATGTCCAATCTTCATCTTCCTTTTCAGCATAAACCATAATCATTGGTGCCACACAAATACCTGAAAACCTGCTTCACTGCTATCTAGTGCTCCTTCCATGGTTTTGACATAAACCTTCTCAATACTCTCACTGTGTGTGCAATGTCTGGTCTAGTATAGACCATCACATACATCAGGCCACTGACTTCACTTACATATGGAACACGTGACATGTCCTCTTCCTCTTCTTATGTCTTCAGACACTGTTCAAGAGATAACTTTACACCTACAGGAATAGGAACCTTCACAGGTTTACTATTCTGCATATAAACCTCTGCAATATTATCTCGACATACTTCCTCTAATTTAACCAGAGCTTCCTCTTTGCCAGATCTCTTTTAATTTCCATGCCAAAATATAGTTTTCAGCACCAAGATCTTTCATGTCGAATTTGGAGGACAATTGGGTCTTCAAATCCTGGATAATTTCTTTGTCATGTCCAACTAGCAACATATCATCCACATACAAGACCAGATAAATAACACAGTCACCAATTAATTTAAAATACTCACAGTGATCTACTTTTCTTCTGGTGAAGAGAAGTCCTCGTATAAATGTATCAAATTTCTGATACCATATCCTTGGTGATTGTTTTAACTCATACATAGTCTTTTTTAACTTGCATGCTAGTTCTTTCTTACCCTTCACCACAAAGCCTTCAGGTTGCTTCATGTATATCTCTTCTTCCAGATCCTCGTGAAGAAATGTTGTCTTCACATCCATTTGTTGTACCTCAAAATCAAAAGAAGTAGAAACAGATAAAAGTAATCTAGTAGATGCTACCTTGGCAATAGGAGAAAAAATATCACCAAAATCAATTCTTGACACCTGGGAATAACCTTTTTCTATCAATCGAGCTTTGTATTTCTCCACCTTTCCTTCTGCATTTGTCTTCTTCTTGAACACCCATTTGCTGCCAATGGGTTTCTTTCCAGCCGGCAACTCCACCAGATACCAAGCCTCATTTTTGTGCAAATATGCCATTTCATCAACCATGGCCTCTTTATAGAGTTTGCCATCCTCTGAATCTGCTACTTCCTTCACAGTTCTAGGATCATTATTAGTAATAGATAAAGAAAAATTTGAATAGAAATCAAATGGACTATACCTCTTTGGTTTCCTTCTTTCTCGAACTGATCTTCTCACAACCAGAGTTTGTGGCTCTTCATCTTCTGATTCCTCTTCTGCTATAGAGTTTGATTCTTCCTCCTTAAGCTCAAACTATATCTTCTTAGGTTCCTTTGGTTGGACTTCATGTTTAATAACATATTTAACCTCTCTAAACACAACATCTCGGTTTTACACAACCTTCCTTGTTACTAGGTTCCAAAGCTTATAACCCTTTAAACCATCCTTATAACCAATAAATATGCACTTTTCAAATTTACTATCCAGCTTTGTTCTTTTATCCTTTGGAACATGTACATATGCATCACATCCAAATACCCTCAAATGTGAAAGAGAGGGTTTCTTACCAGTCCATACCACTTGTGGAGTCTTATCCTCCAACATTGATGAAGGTGATCAATTGACTAGGTAACATGCAGTCTCCATTGCCTTTGCCTAGAATTCATGTCATGACTGGGCACCACTGAGCATGCTTCTTGCCCTTTCCATCAAAGTCTTTTTCATTCTTTCTGCAACTCAATTTTGCTGAGGTGTGTATGGAGTAGTCTTATGCCGTACTATACCACACTTCTTACATAATTCTTCAAATTCCTTCTTGCAAAACTCTCCACCATTATCTGTCCTCAGCACTTTTATCTTCTTCTC
This sequence comes from Pinus taeda, assembly GCA_000404065.3. Lineage (NCBI taxonomy): Eukaryota > Viridiplantae > Streptophyta > Pinopsida > Pinales > Pinaceae > Pinus > Pinus taeda. The sequence goes on from APFE030728253.1 coordinate 32,223, forward strand.
TGTCTAGTTTTCCACCAGAGCCTTAAATTCTTTAAACCTATCAAAGACTTAAGATTTATTCTTGAGAAAATATATCCATTTATTCCTTGAGAAGTCATCTATAAATGATACATAGTACACAGACTTACCCAATGATGGAACCTTCATAAGTCCAAACACATCACTGTGAACAAGCTTTAATATCTATTTCGCCCTCTTACCACCAGAGGGGAAGCTCACTTAATTCTTCTTCCCCTATATACAATTTTCATAGAAATCAAAATCTAGAGAGCTATTAGTCATACCTTCTACCATACCTTTACCATGAAGTATTCTAAGGCCCTTCTCTCCAATATGTCCAAGCTTTTGATGCCATAGCATGGTCTTTTCTCCAGAGACCACTAGATTTTCTACTCCACTTTCAGGAACCAATGAACTGTTGCACCCATCAACAAGAGTGCTACCTTGCATCTTGTACAGAGTTCCAATCTGAACTCCCTGCATCAGTACCAATGCTCCCCGAACCACCTTACAGGTATCCTTCTTGAACACTATTTTTACACTTGCATCATCCAGCTTGCTTATAGAAGTCAAATTTCTGGCCAATGCAAGAATATGCAGAACACCTGGAAGTGTTCTAACCCTTTCACCTTGGAACTTCAAAATTTCTTTTCCATGACCAATGATTCTAGCCTTCCTATCATCACCACCATCATATATCTCATATTCGCAAAACCACTCTCTATGGGGAGTGAAGTGAAAGGATGCACCTAAGTCAATCAACCATGCCTCATGATCTACATGTGTACTTGAAGAAGAATCCAAGTAGCCATCCCCACCTTCATCTGAGGTAGTTTTCACCTCTGTAGAAGGAGCATCATCAGATCCCTTTACTTTATCGAGAGATTTGGATTTACAGTCCCTTTTGTAGTGCCCTTCCTTTATGCATTTCCAGCATACCTTTACAATTTTTCCTAGAGATTTAGATCTCCCACTCGATGACTTATTTTTGTTTCTGTTATGGGACAGTCCTCGTACAGATAAGGCATCACCATTCTAGCTCTCCATTTTTTCAGTATCATTTCCTTCGTCAGCAAGGATGAGACTATTTCATCAAACAGAAAGGCAGTTGCATTGCTACCTGTTGCAATAACCAGACTATCCCATGAATATGGTAGAGAACACAAAAAACTAATGCACTTATCTTCATCTAAAATTTTAATATCAATAGATAATAACTCGCTTACCACAATATTAAATGCCTTCATATGCTCTGTCATCGAGTCTCCATCTTTCATCATTAGGTTGTACAAATTTTTCCGTAGGAATAGTTTATTCACTAGAGACTTAGATTGGTACAAAGTTCCTAACCTGTCCCACAAAGCCTTCGTTGTAGCTTCGCCTTATACATTCAACAATACTAAGTCTGAGACACATAATCGTATTGTGCTTTTTGCCTTCCAATCCAACTTCTCTCATTCTTCCTCGGACACTCCCATTGGTTTAGTACCCATATCTACTGCGATACATTGATCTTTGTCCACTAGCAGATCCTCCATCTTGAGTTTCCACAACTCAAAACTCTGACCATTAAATTTCTCGATCTTTATCTTTCCACTGCTCGCCATCTTCTTTCACCACCATAATCGATCTCGTATATCTCCCACTGAAGAAGTTCTACCATAAGCACGAGAAAAACCCCTCAGCAACAAAGGCGTCCCCCTGAAGCCAAAACAGCTCTAATACCAAATGTAGGTTTTAACCTCATACATAAATTAACTACATACGAATTCTAGAAACAAAAAATAAACAATAGCAAGAGCATAACACATAAAACAAATATACACAACGATTTTCCCCTAAATCCCAAAACCAAGACTACCAGATTGATTTTTCATTATGTTCATTTCAATGTTACAATACATATATATACATGCCGAAGCATCCAATACCATGAACTGAAAACCATCACGCCCAAAACCATGTGTGAAAACCATGCACAAAACCATGGGAAACACCATTGGTCAAAAAACAAATATCCTTAGAGGGGGGCTAACATCCCCCTCAAACCCCCCGTACAGGGGCTAGTCATGGAAATAATATAGCACAACCCAACATATAGCAATAACCCCAAGTCCTCTAAGTTCATCTCGAAATTGTGTGAACATGCTCAACTATTGCTGAATAGAATCAATATTTTGCATCTTCAGATTTTGAAGCTTATCTTTGAGTGCTAGCTTTGAGTGGTCATTGTTGTTCTGGAACAAATATGTGAGTGTGTGCCGTATTAAATACGAGGTTTCTTTCCTGTAGATATTGGAGACAATGTGATTCTTCATGCCTTCTGATGTGATTATCCTCACATTGGCTACACACTTCCTCCATTCTGCTACATCCTTGATGTCATATGATCATGATTTTGGAATGTCATGCTCAAAAAATTCTTTCAACCCATTGTCTTCTAGTACCACCTCCATGTGTTCCTTCTAAGAAACAAGGTTCAAGATACCCTCAAGGGAATACTCAAGCCTTATACCATAGAATGCCATCCTGCTAACTCTGAAAAATTGATCCTACGAATTTGATCCTCTTGCAATAGAAACTTTGAATTCTCTTCTCTACTCTGAATACTACCGTGATACCATGTAAAAATTCTATGTACATTTAAAATTTCTCATGTAATTTACTAAAACATAAGACTCAAATATAATCTACCCATCTATGGAAAGAAATTCACAATCGAAAAAAAAAAATCAGAAGCATGTATCAAGAATAAACTCGCATACATAGATATTTATCTATGGGAAAGCAACTTTTCAAAACCCCTTCCATTTTGTATTGCATTAATAAAAGAATAGAGAAGAAATACAATGCTTTCTCAAGCATGAGAAACCTCTACAAGTGTATAAGCTATCTCTCTACATGACTGACCAACTATGGCCAACACTCAACCAAAATTCTAGCCTTCCAAGGTCCTACTACCTTGCATTGTTCAATGACGAATTAGCCCCCTATTTCATAGGAATTTTCCTCCAAGGAATTGAATAGCTCATTAAGGCTCTTCCTCTAACTACATGCACCACCCATACACCTCAGACTAGTCTGCAATTGATAGTACACTGCCCTTGACCTCCAATCTCAATTGGGTAACTTGTATTCTATTCATGCATGAGATAATTTTGGCTGATTGATCACTATTTTGTGACTGATTACACACCCCACTATTAGACCCTCCACTAGTTCCTCGAAGAGTTGGAACTAGTTTAATTGACCATAACTCAATTTAATTGATTTAAATTGTTACAACTAAAATTAACTCAACCTAGGATCCTAAAATTTAGGAATCCCTGCACACAACTGAAGTTCATGCCCCTAACTTGAGTTAACTAAGATAACTAAGTGATAACTGTTGGGCCATTAATATGTTATTATTATTATCACTTTTGAATGCCTATTCCACCCATTTCTACTCTTCTTTATCATGTCGTTTATCATAATTTATCATATAATTCTATTTTATAATTATTTATGCTCTTATGGATAAATATTATTTATTCTCCTTTATTTTTAATAAATTGATGATTATGCATGATTTTACCAATGGTGGGGTATTAATAAATTGGTTGTAACATTACTCACCATTTTTAGCCTCCAAGATATTTTCCAGATTGAAGATTTGATCTCCAGCTCATCATTAAATGTGCTAACTCAGAAATTCGTTGGAATAAGAAGTGATGATTTTGTATTGAACGTTTTGGGAAAATGGAGAAGAATCTAGAGAATCCAAAACATGGGTTTTGTCCAAAACGAACCAGATTATTTTTGTTATGTGCGATTTTCCCAAATTCGGCCCGTACTAAGAGAAATAGAAGGTTCTATGAAAACGTTTCTCTCAGATTCGTTGTGTGGCTCTTTTCCAAATTATCCCAGTCGCAATGCCAAATTTGACCTGTTCTTGTTGAATGATTGATGGAGAGATATTCCAAATATGATTTTGCTTATCAATTTGTTGAGAACAATCCAATTTTGTAATGAGAATCATTTTGTAATCATCATGGTTGTAACTTCTCTTTTCTCTCTGTGTATTTAAATCAG
>APFE030728253.1:39939-64901 GCA_000404065.3 Pinus taeda
TCATGGAATGATATGCAAAATATATTTCTAGGAAAATATAAAGATCATGATCTTAAAGAAGAAATATTTAGAATGAATGAAAACGAAGATTAGAGTCTATAGAATATAATAGAGAGTTTCATATATAATGTTAAGAGGGAAAAACTACATCATTTAGGACCCGACACACTAAAAACCCTCTTACTTAGAACAATTAGGGATGAGTGGATTGATATCCTTGATCTCATGAGTAGAGGTGATGTATACCAATTATCATTGCAAGAAATTTTTGAAACATAAACACATATCAAGAGGAAGTGCAAGAGTAGGTAAATCAACATCAAGATCGGTAAGTCAAGCTAAACTTGGAAATTTGTTTGATGATTTTAAAACATAAATTCTTAGCAATCTAGACAAACAAGTAAAAATGTTAAGAATGCAAGATGAAGAAAAAGAAGATGTTGATATTTGTGTTGTCCATGTAGAATCACATGATGTTGAACACTGTCCATCATTACCAAGGTTGAAGGAAGTTCACCAAGAGGACAATGGAGCAAGTCAATTGCCAATGCAGTTATGTTGTCCTTTTCTAGCTCAGAATTGTGCAAGTCCAAGGCTCAAGCTTGATGCTTGGCCTATGAGAATATGCAATGTATACTGCCTGGATAGCTTAACTATGCATTGCAAAATTCTAGGGCTCAATCATGTCCCTTGGCCATTGAGACTGCGCAAGGCACAGTCTCTCCCTCAATCTACCCAAGCTAAGATTGTGCATTGTGCAATCTATAGCCTCAAGTTGCTCCTCTGTGTCTTGCAACTACACAATGTGCAGTTCAAGAAGCCAGTACCTCTCTCTTCAACTAAATAATTATGAAATCCTTCCCTTCATTCATGTGCTTTTTGTTGTGATCTCTCTTTGTGAGTAATTTTGTTGAAGCTAATTTATTTTTTTCCATGAGTGCATTTTCCTCCTATAGGTATTTCAGTTATTAAGCCCTTCTCTTCATCGTTCATTGACATCATGGTACCAAAGAGATCTAAATCAAAGGACACCATAAAAAGCGGAATTGGGGAGGTAGTTCAGAGTATGACAATGAAATTTCCATTTTACGCATATACTCAACCGTTCATAGTGAAAGAATTAGACACCACATGGAAGAAAGTGAATGAAGAATTCTCAACAAGAAGCTTCAAAGTAGAAGTTGAAGATCAGTAGGTGTATATCAATGTTCCAAGGTTAGGGTTACATACGGTTGCATCATAGTATTTGACTTTCCCATGTGCATATGTTGTCAACTGGATAGTTTCTCATACAAATCCAAAGACTATGACTCATAACAATGTCAACAAAAAAAGGTTTGCTTCTTTTCTGGCACCAGATTATCATCTCATGTACCATTTGTTAGAGCCTAAATCACTCATGGATTCTTACTTCTATTCTACCACCAATTATTTGAGCACAAAGGATATTGTCAAAAGTTGGGTGAAAGATCTAGAAAATTTTGTTTGACACCCACCAACAACTACAAGACAAAATATCTCAGGAGGGCCTATCAACTATTGATACTTCTATGTTGCGGAATCTATGGTCAACAGAGCACTCAGACCTTCCATGAAGGGTGGGAATTCTTACTAAACTAGGTTGTGAATGAATGAATCCCATTCAACTAGTCATATTTTTTGGCTCAATATCTGAGGATCCATGTAGCTAATGCCCTTAGTCCTCCCAAGGGAAAGCAAGCTAGATTTTACATGTCTACCTATCTACTGCATGCAATCTGTACCCACAATGCATTCCCTAACATGAATTGGACCAAGACACCACAAGACCCTGTTGTGCATATCTATTGCAGAGTGAAACCATAGACAGGTAATGGAAACTTTGATTGATTACTTCCTAATTCCATTGTATAAGTTGATCTTTGAGGAAGAACCACCTTGCATGTCACGTGGGGAATGGAAGTAGTGTCAGAGATATCAAATAGGTTTGCCTCGCCGGATGTAACTTTCCTCATAATGTTTGACGGATAGAAGTCATCACATATTTTACTGAGGTATGCCACCGATAAGTTAGTCATGTAAGAAGTTTCCTACCATCTCTCCACAGGGTTATCAATAGTTCTGCATAGGAAGAAGAAATAACATTTTCTCTCTCTTCCTATGCAGATCAAATTTTACAAAATCAAGAACTTGAAAGTCCTAGACACCGAAGGAAAGGAAATAGAGAAATTCACATTTTTCATTCGAACTTCAATTCATACGATCGAAGGAATGCTTGAAAAACTGTGAGAGGATTCATTTTTCAGTGGCCAAGTGAGACATTTTGTAGACTTGAGGAGGAAGCATGGAAGAATTTTCATAATGCCTCCAAGTCCCACGAAACAACCAACTTTGTTGGAATATCACAGGTTACTTCGTAGAAAGAAGTCACTCCAGAGGCGGTACCAGTGGAAAGGTGCAACCTAATGTGTGAAAAGGGAAAGAGGAAGGTTTCACATGGCCCATGGGGAGAGCAAAGTTGCAAGATGAAAGAAGATCCAGTCATACTTAAAGTAACCATATCAATAGAGAAGAAGAGAAAATAAAGGATGTAGGAAGTATAACAGAAGCAGAGGGAAGAACACGAGCAGAGGAGAGTGGAAGAATAGAGGTAGAAGTATGAAGAAGAAGAAAGGTGAAGAGTATAAGAAGAAGAAGTCACACAAAGACAAGTCAAAGATAAGTCAATGAACAAGAGTAAAACCGGTAGCTAAAGGAGGACAAAAAACAAATGCAGGACAAGGAGCTCACTCAAATATTAAGGAGTTGATCAAGATCCAAGTCATGGAGGTGAAACTGGAGCTGCAAAACCAAGATGCTAATCTGATGCCAAGTACACAATAGGTCACCATTCAGTCCCCCCATCCTCTTGTAGCAGAGCAAGATACAAGTGAGGAAGAGGAAATTGTTCCTCTTGATGATGGTCTGATTATAGACACGTACAATATAACTTACGACAAGCTTCAGAAAAAAATTGTACAAAGGAGGAAGAAACATTTTCTAGATGACCTCGCATCTCCTACATCCATCAGAGAAAGGGTGATTATGACAAACACCAGAAGAAATCCAACCGCCATTGTCACAGCCAACTTAGCCTTCACCAGAGCTACAAAGTCAAACACAAAGTATCTGATGTTTGAGAACAAACAATTGGCAAAGAAATTACAAGCTACAAGGAAATAAGTTGAACAACTCTGAGTAGAGGTTCAGAATGTAGCTCTTATGCAATTTTATCTTGAAGAACTTAGGGAAACCTTACTTGGTGAAGTATCGACATTGGGAGAAACTACGTGGAGCTGGTATGGAGAACTTATCACCGTGCATAAGGAATTTTTCCACTTGCATGGTGTGCAACAAAAGTCTAAGGATAATGCCAAAGCTCTTAAGGATGTCCATATAGCCATCACTTCCATGCATGAATGGTAAATGTAGTACAAAGGGGCATCATCCGAGTTGGTGAAGAAAACAAGGCAACAGGCTAAGTTGGAGTAATTTGTCACATGGAATGAGTCGATGTTGCGGACAAACTCGACCTCCCTAGTATCTAAAGATATCTAGTCACAAGCAAGCCAATCAAAAACTATCTTTCTCTAAATATGCAATTAAAAACAAAGCAAACAAGTGTTTTAGGCCTACCTTGGGTCCAATGCAAGTTTGTGGAAGCCTCACTCCTTTGATCCAAATGAGCTCCCTTGAAGCAAGTCTGCAAACACAAATAAGCAATCAAATTAAATAGCACCTGAAAAGCCAATGTCATAAAGCATATCCATCATAATGATCAAGGAATTTATGAAACAAACCACATAAGACAATTTGTTGAGAAAAATGAATCTGATTGTATTAATTCAAATCAAAAAAGAACTTTACAACCTGTGCCTTGATGTTGTACAAGCTCCTCCCAGGGTCCAGCAAGAAGTCTCCTCTACTTTGACAAGTTTCACTCACTTCCCAATGAAGCCAAAAGGTATGTGATCTCTCCTCTCAAGCTTAACTAGGAAGTCTTAATTCCACCTGCATTTACCCTTAAAAATGTTCATCTTCTAACCTCTCCAGCAACCAGCCCAATGCCTTAATTTATAGTGCAATGGAGGGAAGTTACTAGGTCCTCCTTCAAAGGGATAAAGCCCTCCTTCAAAGGCTATCAAGGGATTAGCTCCTTCTCTTTTGGGATGCATGAACCACCTTGGAGCGAACAATCCATGTCAAAATCCCTTCTAGAATCATCTAGAATTAACCCAAAGTGAGTTTTTTAGAATAAACTTGCGCCTTTTTGACTTTCACAGGGGTACGCACCCACCAGACAGAGCGTGCAGATACGCAGGTAACATGAACAAAGGGTGCGGGCCCGCAGGTAAAAGTGAGAGAAAGTGCGGAACCAGAGCTTTATTGATCTTTAATGTCTTTCTCTCATTTTCAAAGCTTGACAAGAAGAGCTGAGGTATGAGACTTGCTTAGGGGGACATTATAAGTGATGATAGACCCATATTGACTGCAAATAGTCATGGTGACGATATTTTTGTGTAACAATCGACATTGGGAGAAACTATGTGGAGCTTGTATGGAGAACTTATCACCGTGCATAAGGAATTTTTCCACTTGCACGGTGTGCAACAAAAGTGTAAGGATAATGCCAAAGCCCTTAAGGATGTCCATATAGCCATCACTGCCATGCATGAATGGTAAATGTAGTACAAAGGGGCATCATCCGAGTTGGTGAAGAAAACAAGGCAACAGGCTAAGTTGGAGTAAGCACAAGTGTGGATGATCATTCAGAGAAACAAACAAATCGCCTCATTCATCGCCAATATTCAGGACTCATATGCATGATTGTACAAAAACATGAATTTCATGCTGAAATCACAGAAGATTCCATCAATTGGCTCACTCACTGAAGCCAAACATAGGAATCAGGTTAGTGGGACATTGAAGAATACTTCGACCAGTTTAGAAAGATCGCTACTAAGCAAGATCTTGAAGTGAACAAGAAAACACATACAAAAGTACATTGGTGGCCCTGTCCATATCAATACTATGATGCTCATACTAAAGAAAAAAATCTAGACTGGTTCCAGATTAGTGTACCTAGATGCTATGGAGGTTATAATCCACTTTTAGCCTGATCCCATCGCACAATTGGGGAAGTCATTATGCAATACAAAGCTTAGTACCAGCATGTCAGTGAGAACCTACAAGTCAAAGTTGTTGAGTTGGAGTTTCCCCAAACTCAAGCTTAACTTTTGTCTTATTAGGTTGCTTAATTTGCTCTACCAAATTTTGTCTTATATTAGTATGAGTATATTGTAATATTCTTTTGTAATTAATTTGAAATTGAAATTCAAAGTGTTAATTGTGGAATGCGAAGAGTCATGATGTAATGAAGTTGAAGAATCATTTTGTAAATATTTTGAGGATTCATGAGGGAAGTCAACGAGTCACAAGGGGGAAGTCAATAGTCACCCATTTTGCTATAAATATGTCCTCATAACTCATGTAGAGGGTGTTGGCCCTCATTTTTTATCAAATTTTGCTTATTAAAATCCACCTCATTTCCATGATTTTCCACCATATACCATCCACATACACCTTATTTTGACCTTATTATGCATATTCAAGCAAATAAATTATGTTTTTCAATTTTTAGATATTTTTGCAAGAATTGGGTTTTAAGAGTATTTTTGGATAGAATCAGAAATTCCCGTAATGGCTATGTGGATGACATATTTGAAGGACACTTGGGGTCGAGCTAGATACATGAATGGAAATCTTGGGAACTAGGACTGATCTAATTCCAATTGGTTTGGTCAAAACAAGCTAAATCAAGCCCGGTCAAGGCTGGTCAAACATGAATAGTTCCAGCAAATCCCTAGGAAATACGGCAATTTTTTTATTTCATGGGATTGTCCATATTTCTAGTGATAGATTGGATGGATTCGACTTGGATAGGTGGATATGAATATATATAGTTGTTAGAGAGACTTTAGATCAGTTTGTTTCGTGATATTCTATTTAAGGCAAGACTTTGAAGGCTTATGATATGTAATTTTTATAAATAACTTTATGCTGAGACCCTTGAATATTGGAGATTAATTAGAAGAACCTATTCTACTTTCATTTTGTTGTTCATTTGTGTAGATGATTAATTTAAGTTTCAACATTTGATAGCAGCCTCAAGTGTGCAAGGCAAGGGTGGAACGCCCCCACTCCAAGCTAAGTACACTTCATTGTTAAACTAGCTTAATTTTCATGAACTAATTGCTTTAGATTTGTTTACTTGTTTTGTTTCAGATTTTCTTGTTTGAATAAATGTGTGATGATTTATATTACTGATGAATCTTAGTTTGTTTATCATTTTAATAAGAAGGGACAACAAAGTGTTCAAGTTGAATTCTCCTTCTATTGAATTAATAGATCAAAACTAGAATTCACCTTTGTTACATTCAAGCAGTTTTATGTAATTTCAATTTTCCAATGATAGCATAATGATGAATGAATTGTGATGAAGAATACCCAAAGATCTCTTAAGTTAAGATTCTCCTTCATTGTTTATTTATGCATCTTAAGTGGTTGTTAACTCATGATTTCTGATTTCTATTCATTAAGTGATATTGAAGGAGAAGGACACAAATGGATTTCTTAAGTAAAGAGCCACTTCATCTTTTGTACATTGCAAAAGTTAATTAGAAATTGTTAAAATAGGTTTACATTTGTAATATGTACTTCCTTAACTCTTCAAATTTTATCTTCTAAGCTTGGCTACATATGATATCCATACATTGTAGACTTGCCTCCAAGTTTTACAAACCCGGATTGATAATTAAATACTTGTGTTAATTTGTGTTATTAAATTAGCTCAACAGAGAGCCTTTGCGAGCCAAGCTTTTGGCTAGCATTTTAGCTTAGGATCAAGAGCTTGGGAGTTTTTTGAGAGCCTTGGCTTCTCTGTAGCATAGAGGGAGTATCTTTCTTTCGAGAAGAAGGTGTATAATTCATGTTCCATTATAGGGACTAGTTGTTTTTCAATGGTATATGTATGCTTGGAACTTTCACTTTAATAACAACTTAGAGCCAACACATTTTCATGCATATGTTGTGAATATAGTAGGATTATTATTGTTATATTTTCAATATATGTTATTTCATATACATTAACGCTTATGAACTATATTTTTTGCATTAGTTTGAATCTTGTTGAATGTGTGTTATTGTTTATTTTCTTCATGTTTAATGTGTGAAATATTTTGCACGCTAACTCTTGATGCATTTAGGCTTATGTGTTCCATTCAAGCTGTGTACTATTACATGCTTATAACGGGCTCACTCATTTTCCCCTCATGTCTTAGAACCTTTCATACATCACGCTTGACCTTCTGAAGGGTCATACACTTGTTCACCAAAGTCACGATTACACCACTCTATGCGTTATTACAACCAATGCACATCATTAAAACCCACTTCTTTGGAAACCAGGCCATATTCTAGATGGGGCTCCTACACCAAACAGTGTGAGGCCTAATTGGGACTTCATATCGGGGAGACCCCCTAAATTTTGACGGGTTTATCACTGTCAACAAAAGAGATCAATGGTCTTGATCTGGTTAGGTCACAAACTTTTACCCAGGCCTTGAGTATGCTTATACTCCCTCTCTAAATTACTTCTTAAAATTTAAACTACTCGTAAGATTATGATGATCAACTTAGATACTTGGATGTCAAATTTATGATGTCAACTCGTCATGTATATTTGAAAATGGAGTACCGAAAATGAATACATAATAATCTCAATGTCACTGTAAATGTAAAATATCACACTTATATGTACATAGTATTTGAAGAAGTCTAAATCCCATGAAAAAGTGCCCAGAGACGTAGAGAAGAAGTTGAACCAATTAATGGGTCATTGTTTTTTTCCAACCATGTGAAATGTTTGAGTAGTTGGATGGGTTGTATTGTGAATGTGAGTTACAAAATTTTAATGAGTGTTATATTATAAGATAGGAAGGAGATAATATATACAATTATCTGCATATATATATATATATATATATATATATATATATATATATATATTAATATATATATTATATATATATATATATATTATATATTCGTGAGGGCTTGGCGACATATTGGATGCACATCATTTGTCTCCTAGCTTAGAACTTAATTTGAAGGATGAAGTTGATTATGGAAGATTTCCTCTCGGTTGAGTTTGGGGACAAGAGGAAGTTTCATCTGTAAAATTTGGAGATTTATCTAGACAAGTTTCTAAGACTGGGTGCGGTATATTAGATCTGTAAATTTTCAATGAGGCATTGTTGATAAAAAAACCTATGGAGGGTCATCTCTACAGATGGTATATGGCATTGTATTATTAAAAGTAAATATCTAAAGAACCAATCCTTTATATCTTGGATCAGAGTTGGTGTGACTATTGATAAGAAGGCCTTGTTGTGCTAGAGAAGCCTAAAATCAATATTCCTGTGCTTAGTGAGTAACTTAAGGTGGACTGTGGATAGGGGTGAGTAAGTCGATGTTGGAATGGATGCCATCATGGGAATGTCTAGCTATAATCAACTATCCATACCCTTGAAAAAATTTCTTCACAGCAGGGACATTTGGAACATCAAATATACCATGGTGGATGAGACTCTGATGGGATTGCATACACAGTGGAAAGGGGAAGAGACCATTGGACTATTTGGGGACCTTGCTATTGAATGGGATGGATGTATGAGTTGTCTACACATAATGGACATTTTCTGTAACATGGAGGATGACTAGTTGACATGGAATGGCCTTATGGCCAAACGACAACCTGTTGTTAAAGACATATATGCCTATTGGACCTAGGGATATGCTAGCACCGCTCATTTTGGATGGTTTCAAGCGTTGAGGAAGTGAGATGTCCCAATAAAATAGCCATGTTTTGGGTGGTTGGTGGTCCATGAAAAATTCCTTACATGTGCTAATTTACTGAAGAGAGGATATGTGGGGACTGGGAGCTACGGTTTATGCAAGGTATCTGTGGAGGATACATGTCATTTATTTCTTCAATGTCCATTTTCTTATGCAGTATGGGAGGAGGTTCTTAGTTTCTTGAGGATTTTCTTTGGGTGAGAGGGCTCCACGGTGGAATTTTGCTTGTAGGTATGGTTCAAAGAGTTGAAGGCATATATGGGTCTCCCTCTTTACATTTTTTGGGGCATATGGAGGGTGAAAAATGCCTTGATATTAGAGCAAAGGGATCCTGAAGTGAGGGACACCTATATTAGGATCTCCTCATTTTTCCTAGAGAAAGGTCATGTGACCATGGCACAAAAAACCAGGCACATTACATTGAGGGATGTGTGTGATAATGTATTGCTGGGTTTCTTTGATGGGGCTACATCAGCATGGATATGCGAAAGTGGGGTGATGATCTATTTGAGCACTGATGAACACTATTGATTCAAATGGTGCAGTGGTCATGGCACAAATACTTGGGCAAAGTTTTTGCCACTATGGAGCATCCCCTATGGCGCCACATGGATGGGGATTGAAGAGATTGATATTTTTGGCTATTCCAACATCATCATATACTGGGCTAATCAACGAGCGACTCTAAATACTTCTAACCTGTATCACTAGTTGAACATAATAGGGTCTTTAATGTCCACTTTTTATAGGGTCTTGTTCTCACACATTTATAGGGAACAAATTGTGCAGAGAGACAAATTATCGAAGGAATGGTGTTGTGTGTCTATGGATCGCACACACTTCTAGGGGTTTGATTTTGGGACACTAATCCAGGATGTTCGCATAAATATATAAGGGTTCTCCCCTATTTTTTTTATTTGTTGATGGTCATATATTTGAGGTGCTTCATTGCACATGTATCATGTTTTTTCTATTTATTTGCAGGGTTGGTAACATTTAACAAAAATGGTTCAAAAAAGTGTGAAATCATCAAATATTTAACTAGTAACTCTGTTTTGAAATCCAACCTTGCTTTGTAATGGTTGCTTCATAAGTGGCAATAAAGCTCCTTAGGACTCCTTGATACTCCTCTTGAGTTTCTTTTTGTATCTAAGGTTCTTTAACTTTGACTTTTATAACAAGGTAGAAAGACCAAACTAAATATAATCATCTTATACTCTCTTTTATTTATTAGATATTTTAAGAGATAAAATGAGATAAGATGTCAATTTAAACTTTTAACAAAACTCTATATAAATTGGCATGGATATAAGGTGGATGAAATTGTGCTGAGGTTTTATTATTAAATATCAAAATATTAAAAAATTCGTAAATTGGAGGTTGTAATAAGTATTTTTTTTTTAGAGAATTTTTGGCGAAATCACATAAATAATCATTTGTCGACGCGTTTCGAACCAACCAGTGTGGTTCATCGTGAGGACAAGTTGAAGAACGGATCCAGCTTAGCTAGTTAAATAGTTAGGGCAGAGACTCCAACGGCTAGATAGATAACGGCTACCTTAGACCTTATGACCCTAATTATTATACCAAGAAATTAGTTAAATTCGCCAAAAATTCTCTAAACAATGTTATAGATCACGTAAGTCTAAATTCCTTAAGTATTTTTTTTATTTAATTAAGAGTTTATGTTTTTCAAAAGTTAAAAAAGTGTTAAAATCTAAAGATATTTGGTAAAATGAAAAGGAGTTGTCTATAATGCGACTTTTTGGAGATTCCGGTGACGGAATCCGGCGGAAGAAATGAGGTTAAATCTTGATTTTTAGCAGTTAAAATGGTTTTTTAACTGCATATTTGGATTCAGCGCCCTGAAAAACCCCTGGGAGCCATTGATTGTGCAGAAACTAGCTATCAAACTTGGGATTCCAATGAATTGCTGCCGGATTTTGACCAGGAAAATCCTCCGGAAAAGCTTTCAAAAAGTCGCATTATAGACTACTGCAAATGAAAATATGCTATGAGTAAGAAGTGATTGATTGATTAGGGAGAATTGGAAATGTTGACATTTAATGAGCTGTCAAAGTCGGCTCATTAAAACATTTGCAAAACACATTATTAAACCCTGAAAACATTTAGTGCTCCACATGTTTGGCATGTATGTTCGACGTTACAACTGGACGAAGAAATAAATATCTGTGCACGAAAAAGTTAACCGTGAAAACATGTAGTGCTTGGCATGTACTACACCCAGTACAATCAAATCTACCAGAAATACTAAATTTGCTGCGTTGATCTTAAATTGCGTCGCATCGAATAATAACGTTGCAGAGTTAAATTAAATTAAAAACAGCGAATTCAGCGTTGGGCGAGGAAAACTAGGATTGAATGGTAAATTTAAGAAATGTTTGAAAGCAATTTGAGGTGTGGACCCAACAAATTACCATTCAATGGCAGATTTACGATGCATTAATTGTAAGTGAAACAAAATGGAAATGATTTGCCCAAAATCGACTTTAGCGGACCCAGCAAATTCGATTAGATGTCAGACACATGAATGGTAGATTTAAGAAATGTTTGAAAGCAATTTGAGGTGTGGACCCAACAAATTACCCTTCAATGTCAAACGCGGTAATGACAAATTTCACTGTCATTAAAATATTGAATGGGACTCTTCATTTTGATTTTGAAAAGAGAAGGGAAAAGTAAATTTTAAGATGGTACAAATTAATCTAATGAATATATGATTATTCATTAAAGATTAATTTAAATATTCAATTCCATTTATAAATTCTTAAATCAATGTGCTTTATGTAATTTTAACTATTATTCTTTAAAACTTGAACATAAAACTGAATAAAAATAGGGTTTATATTTTAGGTTAAGTAATATAAAAATAGGGCTTATATTTTAGGTTAAGTAATATAAGATTTTTTTAGATAAAGAATTTTTTAATTAGTTTGGTGTTAATATGTGTTTTTTTAGTCTCCCATAAAGTTCAAGCTATTCTAGAATATTGTATTTTTCAATTATTAATTTATATATTTTCATGGTTTATTTTGGAATTTACTTTATAGGAAGAAGATTAAACTTTCTATGAATTTAATGTTTTTAGATTTACCATCTTCGCAATTCAACTAGGAAATATTTGCTAAAATTGGTGTTTCTAGTGCAAAAATGGATTTGCACTTGTGTCTTCTCACTATTTAGGTTGAGCACTTCTTGTTATATCCTTTGTTGGAATTCAAATTAAAGTTATTGGTGAAGACTTTTGTTTGATATTTTATGCTGCAAGACTCTTTAGGTGGAAGCATTAGTGATATTATGGTAATATGTTAGATTGGTTTAGATCGTTGGTCCAGGTAGGTTCCTTAGTGGATATGTTTGACATACATTAATCATGTATTTTTATTTTATATCCATGGAGCATCATTTGTAGAATAAGTTATATGAAATATAGTGTGAACCCTAGGAACACAAGAAAAAAGAAAGATAAAACCCAAGAAATATCTCTCTGATAATAGAAAATAGATATTTATGTTCACTTACCTCTTCAAGAGGGCAACCTCCTCGAGTAATGCTCTAAAAAAATCACAATTCCTGACAGCACCTTTATATATATATATATATATATATATATATATATATATATATATATATATATATATATATATATATATATATATATATATATATATAGATTTAAAATATTAAATACTTATGGGCCCACTTATAATGAGTGCCTACTAACTAATTTGGGCCTTATTAACACAGAGGATCATTTTTACAATGAGTGACTACTAACTAGCTATATAATGGGCCACATACATTAACATTGTTCTAAATAAGGGGGTTAAGATAGGACCCTAACATGTCCTCCCCCTTCAAAGGCAACATTATTCTTAAAATTTAAGGTGAGGAAATTGTTGGAGAATCATTATTGGTTCTCATGTGGCATCTTTTGGTTGCATATAATTCCAATAGTTCAATTCTTCCTTAATAATGTGCTAGCACAACTCGTACTATTTGGTATCCAAAATTTATTTTGGATAGAGCCACTTAGAATCTTGTTCATCATGTTCTAGTAGGCTCGTTTTCATTTAGTACTTTGGTTCCACAACTTTAATCAAGCAAGACACATGAAAAATTGGATGAATCTTAGAGTGGGTTGGAAGAGCCTATTCATGGGAAACCTGACCAATGTGTTTTATAATATGATAGGGCCCATAGGACTTAGGAGCTAACTTCTCGAAAGTGTCCACTCTGATGTTTGTGGACCTTTCTCAATAACCTCCACTACGAGACACAAATATGTTGTTATTTGTATTGATGCCTTCTCAGGGAAGTGGTAGATCTTCTTCATGTGAAAGAAGGATGAGACAATGTCAAAGTTTGTAGAATTCAAGGAGATAGTTGAAAGAGACTAGAAAGAAGGCGAAGGCTCTCAGGAGATATAATGGAGATGAGTATGTTTCGAATGAATTCAAGAGTTTTGTGCAAAAAAAGGAATTCAAAGAGAACTGACAACACCCCAAAACAAGTAGTAGGATGGGGTAGCTAAAAGAAAGAAGCAGAGCATTATTAGAGCTATGAGATCTATTCTACGTGACCAAGGCCTACCACTGCATTTGTGGGCAGAGGCATGTAACTCAACATTCTACTTGTAGAACTGGAGTCCTCATCATATTCTTGGTATGATTACACCGGAGGACGCTTTCTCGGGGAGAAATCCATATCTATCTCACTTCAAGTTTTTTGGAGCCTCTATTTATTGTTATGTCTCCAAATATTCAAGGAAGAAGATTGAGTCGATTACAAAATTGGGAGTTTTTTTTGTTACATCAAAAATCTAGATAATTACCATGTGTACTTACCTTCCCTCAGATTGAAAGTTGTGTGAAGGGATGTAAATTTAGATGAAGAGAAAGTGATGCAGTGCTCTCTTTAGAGGGAGCTTCAAATCCCATGAGAATAGGATATTTTTGCTCCAATGGAGAAGCCTCTAGAATTTGTGGAGCAACCAAAAATAGAGGAGAATATAGTGGAGACATCCACTCAAACAGAACCATCTAGATAAGGGAGAATAAATAACCAAGGAAGTTGATAGAATTGTGTAGGATGTGAGGGAGAATGTGGGAGCTCCTTCAAATTTGCGTAGGCAAAGGAGGTCACTTGAGAGCTACACTAGCTACATGGCTCTAATGACTAAGCTTGTAGAGACTTAGCCATCCTCTTTCGAGGAAGCAATTAAGAAACCTATTTGGGTTGATACAATAGTAAAATAATACAAATCCATCACGAAGAACAATTTTTAGGAATTGGTCCAAAGACCAAAAAATAAATCAGTTCTGGGTTCGATATGGATCTTCAAGGTCAACCATGCAATAGACAGAATCATAGAGAATTATAAGGCCAGATTTGTGGTGAAAGGATTCTCTCAGGTTGAGGTAATTGATTATGAGGAAACCATTACACCTGTAGCAAGGTATTCATCCATCAGATCAATCCTTACATTGGTTACGCAGATGGGGTGGAAGATCCACTAGATTGATGTAAAAGCAACATTTCTCAATGATGTTATTCAGGACAAGGTGTACATCGAGAAACCATAAGGTTTTGATACATTTGATTAGGAGTCTCATGTGTACAGACTTAAGCGACTATTGTACAGCCTCAAATAGGCACCCCATGCTTGGTACACTAGGATTAACAATTACCTCACTAGTTTGGGCTTCACCAAAAGTGAAGTGGATTCAAACCTCTACCATGTCTTTGTAGAAGGTAAATTGCTTATAATTTTTTTATATTTTGATGAATTAATATTGACAAGTGATGAGAAAATGATCAACTCTTGCAAAGAGGACCTTGGAAGGGAATTTGAAATGAAGGACATGGGTCTCATGCACTACTTCCTTGGGCTCAAAGTATGACAAGACGATGGTGAATTGTTTGCGTGTCAAGGAAATTATGCCAACAAGATACTACAAATACCCCACATGGAGAGTTGTAAGCCCATGGAGACACCCCTAACAACCAACTGGAGGAAGGAGACTACCACTTCAGGTGAAAACGTGGATGCTACCATTTACCGACAATTAGTGGATTCATTGATGTATCTTATGAACGCAGCACAACTAGATATGTGCTATGAATTCAACCATCTGAGCTAAGTTATGGTTATGCCAACCAAATTGTATTGGAAGGAAGAAAATTATGTTTTATGGTAGCTCAGAGGCACTACCTAGTACAGATTATGGTGCAGACACACATAGGGAGTGAAGTTGCATGGCTTCACTAATGCAGATTGGGCAGGTAGTCCATCCAACCAAAAAAGTACATCAGGTGGAATTTCAGTGTTGGGTCCGTAGAAGTTTCCTGGTACAACAAGAAGAAAAGATGTATGGTTCTCAACTTGGTAGAAGTATAATACATGGCTATAAGTAAAGAAACATGTGAGGCGATCTGGATGAGAAAGATACTTGTGGGATTGTTTGGTCAGATGATGGATGCAACTATGATCTATTGTGATAATTAGAATTGCACTAAGTTCTCTGATAATTTGGTATTTCACAATTGATCCTTGAGCATATAGATATATAGAGTCATCATTTACAGGACTATGTGCAAAGGTAGATAATGTTGCTACAATACTTTTCAACAAACGAACAAGATGATGACATCTTCCCAAAGTCATTTTCAAGAGGGACATTTGAGTTCCACATTATCAGGATAGGGGTGGTTGATACTCCCTTTCTTGTTGAGACAGAGTGTTGAGAAGTGTAGTAAGAAAGTCTCAATTTGACTTTGCCTTAGTGAAATTGAGAAAATTTGAATTTCCATATCAACAAACAACTTGGATTTAGTTAACTTGTGTGACATGGATCCTGTCACTCAGTTAGCTCAGTAAATTTGAGTTAGAGGGATTGGAGTTCAATTAATCATGTGTCATTACTAAATTTTAGTAATCCAGTTCAGTTACATCAAGTTAAGTTCATTTAAACTAGTTCTAACAATTGGAGGAACTAATGGAAGGTTAGTTTTGCAGTGGGACAATAGTCTAACTCAGTGATCATCAAATTAACTTATCAATCAACCTAAAATTACTAATCCATGCAAATAATTTGAGATCCTAGTTATGGAAGAGATTCCAAGGCAGTGTAAGAAGTAGTTGTAAACTAGTTTGAGTGTACATGTGTTGCATGCATTCAGATGAACAATCATTAGAAATTGCTCAATCAATTAGAGGAAAACTCCTAATAAATAGGGGTTAATTCTCTATTAATTGCGCAACAAAATAGGGGCCCTAGAAGAGGCATAAATTGATGAATTATGGGTTGGAACTTCTCATTGAGCAGAGATATAGGTTATTCACTTGTAGGTTGATCTTGGACTGAGCTAGCAATTTTAATACATGTTTATTCATTTGATTAATGAAAAAAGGTTTGAGGAGTTTTTTCCCAGTTATGTTCCCCTAGAAAAATATTGTGCATGTGTGTTATTTCTTAATGCATGTATGAGATTGTTGTTCTAAATTGTGAATTGAATTCCATAAAGAAGTAGAGTGGAATTGTGTCTCTTGATTTAAGTTAAAATTTCTTGAGAATATGTGATTCTATCACCAAATTTTATAGGTGGAGTCCATAAATACTTCAGAGGATAATTGGAGAAGAATTCATTAGAGAAATTTTGATGTCTAAAATGGGCCTCCTCAGGAATATTATAAATTAATAGTGCAAATAGTAAAATAATATTAGATTACACCATCAAATTTTAGAGGGAAAAAAGAATAAAATACTTTTTGAACTCACATTGTAACTCCCTATGGTTTTATTCAAATTTCGAGTGGGAACACTCATTGTATGCAGAATTTAATTCCTCAAGCAAGGAGACCCATGTTGCATATTTTGAATGGACACTACTTCACGAAAAATGAGAAATACATGAAAAATCATGATTGCAATCACTTTTTCATGTATTTATCATTTTTGTATAAGAGGGTCCATTGAAAGTATGCAACATGGGTACTCGGATGAGGAATTAAATTATGCATCCAATGAGTGCTCCTACTTGAAATTTGAGTAAAACCATAGGGAGATAAACTATAAATATGAGTTAAAAAATAGTCTTTTTATTTTTTTAGTTTTTAAACTTTTTACTTTTTCACTCCAAAAATGGTGAATCATCCCCCATGGTTGACATCATCATCTTAAATCCTATTGATTCTTATAAATTTGATTTTGGTAGTACATTTTTGTTTTGAGGCCTTTTTTGACCTCAAAATTTATCTAATAAAGTACCTAACAAAAGGCATAGTTGTGTTGAATTTGAGATCTAGGAGAAGGGGACCCTAGGTAGCATCTCTCTTGAGGGTTGGGCTCATTAACAATGAGGAAAATTATTTGCATGATAGTATGCTAGGAGAATTTGGCTTGAATTCTCACATCTAGGATTCTAGTAAGAATTTTTAGGCCTGGAACTTGGTTTACCTATATAATTCTTATAATTTGTGATGTGCTTGTGTACTCTAGGTCATTCGGTCTATCTTCATTGCTTCTTGCCGAATATAGGAATCTAGAAACATGGTATTTCAAGATTTGTTGAAGGACGTAGTTTTGTAAACCCGTGTTCATAACTTTTGTAAGGTCCAATTGGGTTGATGTTTTGTCCTTTGGTTTTATCCTCTGAATTTTGGATGATCACTCCCTTTCTATAGTGAATTATTGATGGTTTGATGTCTATGTGGGGACCAATAATTTCAACCTAATTTATGATGTCTTGATAGTTATTCTTGGATTCTGAATTATGAATTCTCAGTTGCTAGTGATAGATTCATTCAAACACATAGGTGCAAGATTCATCACACTCTCTACTTTATGCCTTACTCGAGGTGGGTTTATTCAGGGGTATTAGTATGTTATGTGCTTCTAGGGGTCTACCTAAGTGTCTTGGTGGGATTCAATGTCTGAGTGTGCTTGTGGAAGTTGTTTCAAGTCAAGGGCTTAGGTTTTGTGGTGTAGGTGAATTCTCGTGGATAGTTGATATGACCACTGGCTATCTCACACAATTTAAGCATGGACAATGTTGCGAGCTAGAAAAATGTGGTTATTGTGGTTGGAGGGAATCTTGGCTTGGGGAGATCTCTAGCATAGATGTGAGACAAACGTTTGGTGTAGAATTTGAGGTGGAGGTAACTTTGGGGTCCTGGTAAAAAAATCATGAACATACAATATCGTAAAATGTTGATAGGAATTGTTCCAAGGGAGAAGCAGGGAAAGCAAAGGAGGGAGGACTGTGACCTAGAGGAAGAGCCAGACCATAACCGTGTGCTCTAACATGGTAGGGTGAAATTACCACCACCTTTTGATGTTCTGAAGAATTAACGAAGATGTGTGACCCTCTTCCTGGAACAACTAAGAAAATACCACCATGACGATGTTGGGGTGTGGAGCCTGATTATCTTCCTTATTCATAGGTATCACCGCATTGGAACCTAGTTCATAACAGGGCGGAAACACCACCCATTTAATCACCATTGGCAGGGCCTAGGGTGGCGAGGGTGACAACGATTTTATGAGCCCCGCCCCCCGGGCGGGGGTTCAGGGGTAGCACTCCAGAAGCTAAAAATAGATGTAAAATTTATTTGTAAAATATTGTAATTTAGTAGTCAATCTGAGCCGTTCATTAGGCGGATGATCTGACGGTAGAATTTATGTTTAAAATAAGGTTTTTTACCCTAGAAGGCAAACCTTTGCTATATATTAGCGAATTGTATTTCAACTGTGTATATGTGTATTTTGAGAGAGAAAGGGAGAGGAGATTGTGTGAGAGTGAAGAGGAAATTACAACCAATTTGCTATAGGTTGTATATCTTCTCTTTGTTGGATAATATTAAATAAGAACTGGCTATTTCTCCGTGGACATAGCCCAAATTGGGTGAACCATGTATATTCGTGTCCCTCTTATTTTACGCATTTTTGTGTTTGTGTTTCTGCAATATTTTATGTGTTTCATTGCTCTGTAACATGTCATTTTCTAACAATTGGTATCAGAGCCAAAGGTCTATTACACTGATAAAATCGAAGGAGAGAAGGGTTACTGGTTCGAATGGGAGCAATGGAGGAAGATGGTTGGTTTAGGGTCGAGAAATTTAACGGCAAAAAATTATAGCTATCGAAGATGCGAATGGAAGATTATTTGTATCAGAAAGATATGTACCTACCATTGAGTGGAAAAACAAAGAAGTTGATGGGTATGATAGATAAAAAATGGGAGATTCTCGATAGAAAGGAACTTGGAACAATATGGCTGCGCCTAGCGGCATCGATAGCCTTTAATATTTCAAAGGAAATGACAATCGAGGGTTTAATGTCAACATTGGTAAAACTATATGAAAAACCCTCAACCTCAAATAAGGTATTTCTTATGAAGTGTTTACTTAATATGAATATGTTGGAAGGTGGAAGTGTTGTTGATTATTTGAATGAATTTAATATGGTTACTAGTCAATTAAGTTATGTAGGGGTAAATTTTGATGATGAAGTTAGGGCTCTCTTATTTCTATGCTCATTACCAGAAAGTTGGAATGGCTTAGTTATGGCGTTTAGTAACTTTGTATCTAGATCTGCTACATTAAATTTTGATGATATTGTTGGTGCAATCCTTAGCAAAGAAATGCGATGGAAAAGCTTTGGTGAGGCATCAGGTAATGCTTTGGCCGCAAAGGCTAGGTCTAGTGTAGAGTTAGGTAAAGTGTGTTTCTTTACTATGTACTTTTGTAACTTACAATTTGACGGTCACGATATGTAGTGATCCGACAGTTCATTCTCACCTCGGTATTACTGACACTTGATCCGTAGCATAACACCTGATTGGTCCATGATCTCTATTTAAAGAGCATTGAGGGTCATTTGTAGGGTAACCATCCAAGAGAGAAGCTTATGTAATTTTTCATTCTTTTATTAATAAATTGCTTGAAGTGGCTGTGTTGGCTCAGGTTGTGGATTGTTTCCCTCTTTGAGGGTTTTAACCACGTCAAGAATACTGATGTATTGATATGTGATCTGTTTGTGAGTGGTGTCCTTTGGTGTTTTGTCTGAGGAACTTACCCTGTAAATTCCTACATGGTATCAGAGCTATTTGAGGGCTGCATCCATTGGTGATCCAAATCTGAAGCCGGTAGAACTGCATCTGACTATTGCTTCCTAGGTCTACTGTTTGTGACTACTTTCGGGTCGAGAGGACTGCTCTATTGTGTTAGGAGCATCTATTCTAGTGAGGAACCCCTTTCATTTGACGTGAAAAGGTTTCCGGTAGCCCTAGCTACGTCATTTTTAAGATCTGAAGGTATACAATGTTTATTTGCAGTTCTAGTTATTTTCTCTCTATTCATTTCATTTTATTTAGCTCTCTGTTTTTTTTATTACCAGATATATACCTTTGATTTCTGCGTATGCTCTTTGCCCCACAACTCTGTGCGATCTAGGCAAACCAGAAATAGAAAGGAAGCATTTTTCTCATGTGTATGCTCTTTTCCGTTGCGCCTTAGTGTGATCTCAGAAAATCAGAAACATTGAGGAAAATATTTAGTTTCTGGGTAAAGCTAACTTAAAGCCGTAAGGTTTTTTTTTTTGTATGTCTGTGTTGGGTTTTTTGTTTTTTGTTTTGTAGGAAAAAAAGAGCTTTCTCAAGTAAGAACACACCCCAATGCTTCAGTGACTAAAGGAAAACTCCCCCCCTCCTTCTTTTCCAAAAATTACTAACCTTTTAAATTAGCTCACTTGGTCCAAAGTTACTTTATGAGAATAGAGGTCTCAGGTTCAAGTCTTTCTTTTTGTTGAGTTACTTTTTCAAAAAACACATGTAGCTTATGTTTTAAAGTTACTTTATGTAAAAGTATTCTCACCCATTATAAAAAGTGAGTCACTTATAATTCCAAAGTCTCTTTATCTTTTATTTAAGTTACAATTTAGTGGGTAGCTAATAAAGTACCATTGTGAAAGTGACTTTCACTTATTTATAAAAGTGACTCACATATATTTCTTTTAAAAGTGAGCTAATTAAATTTATGTTTGGAAAGGGGGGAATTGTTTTTAAATATGCCATTATCATTCATTTCCGCACATTCACGCACTTCATCGGCATCTTCAACAACTTTTATTCAAAAGTCCATAACTTCTTCATCTGGAAGCCGTTTTCAGAGCCGTTTTTTTAATCGGCCTATTTTTTCGAAATATTTCCATTGTAACACTTATTTCCAGCATCTACGGCTTCAGTTTCTGTTAAAATGGAAAGTCCATGCCAAGTTATTCTTGATAGCACCAACTACTTCCAATAGTGGTACTACATTGTGGATTTACTTAGAAGTAAAGGTCTTTATAGAATAGCCTTGGGCCAAGACACCAAACTTAAAGATGAAGATAAGGTAGCCAAATGGGAAAATAGGCAAGATTAAGCACGTGGGTTGATAAGGATGTCTATTTCTCCAGACCTTAGATTCCATATCACATAACTTGATACACCCAATGAAGCAATGAAATAACTCACTAAATGTTTTGGAAAATTTAGAGCCCATCAACTTGAAAATGAGTTGCTTACATTGGACTCCAATAATTTTTCTTCCATTGACGATTATTTGTCCGAGTTCAAGACCCTTAAACTTCTCTTCAATGGTGTTAAGGTTAAGAAAGAAGATGATAACCTTATCTATTCCATTCTTACTAAGTTGGGACCAGCCTACTCTGTGTTTGTTTCCACCTTCCATTCTACAAGAGAAGCCTTCATTTCTCAAGGATAAGACTACAAGTCCCCTTCCTTTGATTCTTTTTGTGATTCTTTAATAAGAGAACAAGAAAAAATCTTACATCTTGGTCTTCTTAATCTTGGAAACTCTTCTAAGAAAGCCTTAGCCACCCAGTAGTAACCAAATTCAAAGAATCCTAAGAAGTCATATCCTAAGAAGAATAGTCCTAAACCAAACAAGGGTCTTAAGCAATTTCAGTCTCAAAATGAAAAATGATTTCAACAAAATGATAAGGAAAATAAAAAAAAAAAGGGAATAAGACTGATAGACATTGCCACTTTTGTAATCAAGATGGCCACTTAGAATCCAAATGCTTTAAGAAGATGGAAGCCTTGGAAGTAGCAATGAAGAAGCATAACATCCATTTGGAGCACTCTTCAACTTCATCTTCAGGAATAACACTTTTTGCATGTGGTTGTCAAGCATCTTGGTCTAGATATGCACTAAATGTATCTTCTTCTTCTCATTCTCATGGGTGGCTAATTGATTTTGGAGCTTCTTATCACATGGCCAAAAACAAAGCCGTGTTTTCTTCTTTAAATGATTGTAACACTAAAAATATATATGTTGGTGATGATAGATCTCTTAGTGTTGTAGGGACTGAAACTGTTCATATAGACAATGGTCAATTTAATGTTGTATTATGTGTTCCAACCTTATCCTGCAACCTTCTATATGTATATCAGATAACTCATTTAGGTGAAGGTAAAATCATTGAATTTCACCTCATGATATTAGATATCATTTTGGGATTCAACTGCGTTAAGTAAGTCATTCACGTACTTAAATTCACCTCATGATGTTGAAATTAAGGACCTAAGAGATCCTAGATAGATTTTAGCTATCGACATTGCTGATGACTCTACAAGGTTGTATAATTTTAACAACTTTGGGTTATCAAATATTCCCTTGGTATTTGTTGCTCATAATGATGAAGTGAGCAAACTTTGGCATGAGCGATTTGGTCACTTAAACTATCACGCCTTTCAGAATCTATGTAAAGAAAATATGTTGATAGGTCTTCCAATGGTATCTTGCAGAGATGGTGTTTGTTCCGGATGTGTACTCGGAAAACATCATCGGGATAGTTTTGAAAAACGTGCCTCTTTACACGCCTTTGCCCCTTTACAGCTTGTGCATAGTGATTTATGTGGTCCACTTCAAGTTGTTTCATTCTCTGGCTACAAGTATTTCTTAACTTTCATTGATGATTTCTCCAGATGCACTTGGGTATACTTCTTAAAACTCAAGAGTGAAGTATTTAACATGTTCTTGGCCTTTAAGGACTTTGTTGAAAAACAATCTAGACATCAAATTCTTATGCTAAGATCTAATAATGGTGAGGAATATGTTAACAACAAATTCATCAACTTTTGCACTGAGAATGGGATTCAAATGCTAACATATTGTTCCATATACTCCACAACAAAATGGCGTAGATGAAAGGAAGAATCACACCTTAAAGGAAATGGCTAATTGTATGCTTCAATCTAAAGCACTTAGTCTTAATTTTCTGGCAGAAGAAATTAATTGTGTATATTACATAGTAAATCACACTCCCACTAAGGTTTAAAGAATATCACTCCAAAATAAGGATGGAGCTTAATTAAACCAGATGTAAGTCACTTTCGTGTTTTTAGAAGTGCAGCATGGGCCCATATTCGAGATGAGAAACATAAAGCTTTAGAACCTAAGAGTGAAAAATGTATTTTTGTTGGATATTCTAAAGATGTCAAAGGATATAGACATATTCCACTTAAGTCCAAAAATGTTATCATTAGAAGAGATGTAAAGTTTGCTGAAAATATATCGGCCTACAAGCCTAGTTCGACAGATGTGCCACCTCTCTCTATCCCTTCCACTTCTAAAACTATTTCTCCTTCAGATGATGAAAGCGAGGATGACAATCCTCCCTGTTGAACTGGTAAATCCCCTCTGCAGACAGAGGCGATCCCACTAGCCCAACAAGGGTCTAGCAACAATCACACAACGCTACAAGCAGGTTCCTAATTGCATAAATCAGAGATCGATCATGATGATCTACCTGGAATCCAACGCTAGTTGTTGTAGAAGAAACGCCGCTCCTATTCCTTTGCTCTGGCTGGTCACAATCCTCACGCTCCCGTGAATGGACACCTGCACACGCAAAGAATGATACAAACACAAGCGTAAAATCCAGTATATGGAATTATATATCGGTCAGAAAAGATATAACTCAAATACCATTAAAAGACACATGAGTGGAACCATAATGATAGTCGTCTATTAATCAGTAAAAAAAGAGAAAGATTACAACCAAAGGTTCTGACATTGAACCTCCTCTGACTGGGCCAGCAGCTAAATACGCCTTGCAAAGTGACCTCTTCTCTCTCAATATTTTGACCCCTCTATAGTTCTCAATTCTCACTATCACTCCAGCATAATCTCAGCACTCACAATAGCTCTAGCAAAAACTAGTTGGTTTAATGCAGGGGGACAGTCATTTATAGATGGAGGAGGAGGGAGTATGCATTGTATCAAGACACCTATTGAAGATTTAGCATTATCCCTGAATAGCCACTGAACTTGGTTGTCATGGATAAAAAGATGACACTCGACCACTTCCATGAGATTTTTCCCTCAGAGAACTCCATGAACAAAGAGGAAAAAACATATTAGTGCGCGCTGGCTAAAAATCATAACCAAATTTAGGTGGCGCGGGCTTTGCTCTATGACAGAGCGTCCATGGACGCGCCCTCTTTTAAGGAACTAAGTCATTGGCGTGGGTAAGACACCGTGGACCCGCGCTAATGGAAAAAGGGCACTTTTTAGGGCTAATCTGCAAAAGGTGTCTTCAGGGAGTTTGAAGTTCATACTCAGGAGAATGCAATGCAAGTGTTTTTAAGTTGTGTCACTGGTCACAGGTCCATAAATGTGTCCTCCAATGTGCGAAAGCAAGGGTAACAGGTGTTATCACAAAATCAGTACTAAGGGCTACTACTTAATAAGATCTCATGAAACTGTTTCAGACCAGGCTTTAGACTAAGGTTTAGCCTCCTTAGTCAGAGAGGGCTCTCTCACAGATTTTTGATATGCTTTAAAGGACAAGAAAGATGGCTAACTCTTTAATTTGTATATGAAATTCAGGCTGGTTGGAACAAACAAGATTAGGCTTCTCCCATTGGGCTCATGGAGTCATACATTCCTACAGTAAACAAGCAGCTACTGAATCATAGAAACCAAGGCATATAATGTC